>JAAVUK010000435.1:0-46717 GCA_014899095.1 Fusarium buxicola
CTTGTCGCCGGTGGGCTTCTCAGGCTCCTGCGGGCAGTTGGGGCCACCGGGGCAGACGGGCTTCTCACCGGTAGGCTTCTCGGGAGTAGGATAGTGAGGCTTGTCGCCAGTGGGCTTCTCAGGCTCATGGGGGCAGTTGGGACCACCGGGGCAGACGGGCTTGTCACCAGTGGGATACTCGGGCTTGTGGGGCTTCTCACTGCCGCCGGTAGGAGTAGCAGGGCAGACGGTGGTAGAAACAGCAATAGTCTCAGTGATGACAGCGGTGCTGTGAGCAGGGCAGTCGACAACGTAGGGGCCGCAAGAGGTGACGGTCTTGACGTTGGTGCTGTAGATGGTAGAGGTGGTCATGGGAACCTCAGTGGTTCCGGCGGGAGCCTCCTTGGAGGTGACCTCAGGGACGGGGTAAGACTTGGTGCTGACGACGGTGGATCGAGCAGGGCAGTTGGTAACCTCGGGACCGCAAGAGGTGACGGTGACGAGCTCGGTCTGGTAGGCGGTAGAGACCTCTTTGGGCAGGTCGTAGGAGGCCATGGCACCAGAGGCCAGGACGGCAGCAGCCATAGAGTAACGCATCTTGAAGGTTGGTAGTTGAGGAAGGGGTTGTAAAGAGTGGCTAAGCTTGAAGCTCAAGGGTTGAGTTGTTGAAAGTGGTTAAAGAATGGACGACCGAAGTCAAAAAGAGGCAGCTATGAAGATTGGCAGGTTTGGCTGTGGGAGAAAGAAGGAAAGGATCGAGTTGAGAGTCGCAGGATGGTCGCATTTTAATAGCCATGATTGCCCATAGACCAGCAACTCATAGGCGGAGATTACGTACCGTGCAGTATCCAGGAGGTCGGCCAGTTCCATGATCCATCGCCACCCTAGGACCAGGGGTTCTCGCAAAAGGGCTGCAAACTTGAGATGAAAGTGTGACCCTAGCAAATGACCCATCCAGACCAGACTGGGGGAAGTTGGACGGCGGGGCTAGCGGAGCCATGTCGCGGGTCGACCACCATGGTCTCTGGACTCTGGAGTCGGTGGCTTGTGGAACCGCCGTGGCCCGTGGACCCATTGCCGTCCTTGAAAGATCGCCATATTTTCTGGACCACGGGCCATGATCCATCGCAGGGACACGGGCTGCCATTGATTCTGCGCTTTCGAGAGCCAGGTCAACTGACGGCTATCTTTCATGCTGAACGTCGACATGTATGCCAATTTGGTAAATATCTCGCTTCCACATTGCTGACACGATTGAACTGGAAAAGAAGACTCGCAAGTCAGCTCTACCGATCGATTTGAACAAGCCCCGGAAAGGTCCTTCTTTCGGGGTAGTACAGTACAGTATGCATGGGTGCATCTGCAGGTACAGCATCTATTCCCTGGCGTCTGAAAGGGAGGTGTCTGCTGGAGGTTGTGTGGGACAGGGAGTGGACCAGTCAAGCGCCGTCCCTCACCTCTCTTCATCTCGGTCGTCCTAAAGTGGTTCTGCTGTCGTCCACACTGGGCGATCGGCACATCTGCGACTATCGCCCACCGGCTTTGACTGGTTGTTTGACCGACAAGGGGGCCCCTTTTGGGGCGTCAAATCCAGCGAACAGCGGTTGAGTGTTGATAGACGGCGAGCGGGCCGAGAACCAGTCGCAGTTCAGTGAAGCTCCCAAAGGTGCTGAGGGAATCTCGCCTCGATGCATCATTCAAGCTGACGGGAGCCAGCTCTGTTGTGCTCCCTCCTGTGTGTGCACTGTTCGCCCTCATCTCTGGCCACGACGTATAAGGATTGATGGCGGTTCGTGTTGATCAGGGATGGTTGATGAAGGGGGAAACCGGGGGTCGTGCGTTAGTGCCATAGTGCTAGCATTGTTCAGTGCACCTTCCTTTGGTGGTTGACCGCCAAATGAAAGGACTTGTGCAAGCCTCATTTCGTGTTTTGTGCACCTGCAATAACATGGAGAGCGCACAACGTTCTCCCTTCATAAGTAGGTAAGGTAAGCAGCAAGGCTCTGCACAAAATTCAACTTCCCATCGTCTGTCATCCACGTTCTAGCCTTGTCCCTCATCTGTTGTCCAACGGCGCATTGTCCATGCAGTATTGTCTTAGGATGGTGGCTGAAGAGACCAAGACATGTCTCGTTTCACATCAAGAGTGAGCTCCCAACTGCGCTGTACTGAATGCCACATCTACCTAGCATATCTCATTATTCGGGCGTTTCTCTGGCAAAGGTTCCTTTGCTGTACCTACCTATGTACGGATACCGTCGATATTATTCGAAGAAACAAGCGGCAACCAATGGAGTACAATGCGATGCAGGAGAGCATTATTTATTCATCTCTTCATTAATACGCGACATGGTTGTTTATACAAGGCTTGCGGTTGTGCACGTGATTGGCTTCCGGCTCCTGTTGTTGCACAAGTTCAGCACAACAATCAACCGCTCCCACGAGTCGTTGCAGCCGCTTGTGGACGGTTGTGCCACCCCCTGACACTGACTGGGTTGCAACCATCCCTCAACGAGCTGGTGCCAATGCAAGTCAGGCTGGATAAGCAACGACAATACGAAGCACCCCTGCCGGCGACGGAAACGGCAAACGTTAATTAGATCGTATGAGCTTGTTTTCATCCGGCGAATATGAAGGCATGTCAAAAGTGCAAACCGACTCAACCGAAATAACCTGTTCTAAATGTAGAAAACCCGTCCACAATAGATTCGGAGATGGAGGATAAGAAGAGCCTCCATCTGGTTGTATATGTCGGTTGCCTCATTGGGCTCCGGGGAGTTAGTCGGGGCGATAGTGGTCCAACCAGGGGCTTGCTTTGATGAAGACCGTCGCGACTTGAGCACAGCAAGGCGTTGATGGCTCGCATAGAGGCCTCGGGTCGAAAGCATGGATGATGCTGCCATGTTCGTCGTCCAATCTCTGGGCCTCGCACGAGCGTTTATTCCCACGACGCTCGCCCATTGATTGATTGCCACACCATCCATAGTTTGCTGCTGATCAAAATACTCTTCCAGGCCCATGACGTTGAAACGTCTTTTTTGAAACAAAGAACCACAATTTTGTTTTGGGCACACTGTTTACAGCATGTCAAGCAACCAGAGCGACGAGAGAGATGGGCCTTTCTGTCAGAGGAAGAGCCATTCTCATCCCTTCAACTGGAAGTTGGCCGCTATGTCTTTGCAGCTCGTGACAGCAGACACTTCCTGCTTCGTATAGAAGCAGCAATTACGGATACAGCCCCTGGCTTCTCTTGACAGGAATCCCTGCTGGTCCCCTTGCACCAGTTGTTGGCTCTGGGCCAGCCAAATCAGCTATTCGGCGCCACGTCGCGCCCCAGCCGGCAGTGGCTTGCCGCCTTCTCCTGACGATCGTCTGGCTGCTATCGAAGCCTGGCAATGAATCGTTGGTTGCGTCGTAACTACTGTATCAAGGAAACCAGATTCGAGATTGGGATTGAGGCTACAGTAGAACAAGGACAATAGAGTCCCCTATCAGCTCCCCACACAATCTGCCATCAATCTTTTTCTCGTCCCCGCAAAAGGAGGGAAAGGAGGCGGCTTCTTAGAAGACCATCTTGAAGGGTGTACATATTTCCAAGCCGTTGGCACCTGGGAAGAAACTTGGCAACGATGGAGGGGCCGGGGGAAATGAAGCTGACGACTCCTCTGGATCTCTGGTGGGCTATGGCGGAGTAGATAATGGCACCGTCGCGCACCAGAGATGGATGTGCACGTGTGAAGCGCCTGTCGATCTCAGTTGTTTCAGCGGCATCTTGGCGATCGTCACCTCATCGAGGCCAAGGCGAGCCGCTCACTGATGTGAATCGCATCCATGGATATTAACGTCATGGGCCGAATATCGACCGACCATACCTGCATTGTTGGATAATTGTTTCATCTCGCGATTCGGAGGGCGGCCGAACCGCCGAATTATTTTCCGAACGAAACATCGGACGAGTCTCATTGTTTCATCGGCCTCGTTGCATTGTCTACTCTCAAACTCCGTCCTCTTGAAAGAGGCTCAAGAACGCCGCCATCGTGCCCTGGGCCAGATTCGTCCTCCATTGTCAACGACTCTAGTACTCGAAATCGTTCTACTCTTACAATCTGTGTATAACCTGACGCTCAGCCTAGGATACAGTGTCAACTGTTCCCCGGATGGCAGCATGATCGTCGTCAAACCTGACTTCATGCTACGAATCTAACCTTCCATCAGTGGATATCCACTACTTTGACTTTGAACTCGATCAAAGGCCCTATCTGGACAGCATAACACAGCCAGGCAGCTGGAGGGTTGACCTTTGGTCTACTCCGTAGCCGGAGCCATTCACAAATCTTGGTGACAATACGTCCTGATCTGAACTTAACAGGCCCATTCAGAAAAAACTTGTTATCGCGGCTCGACAAATGAATCAGATCATCACTGATCTTGGAAACCTCGAGTCGAGAGCCTCACCACTTGGAGAGAAACATGATTTTCGTTCTTCAATACAGAATCGATGCGTACACTTCTTAGCATCCCCCCTCAGAAGCAGACCGACCGACCAGCACTCATCTCGTGGTGCGATCCAGAGCCGGGGTACGATGTCGAAGGAGATTTGCGGTTGGATAATGGCATGGCCTCAATCAGTTGGTCCGTCCTGGAACGACTCCCTTACCATTCAACTTGCCTTTGCACTCTGGGACCCTGTTCAAGTGGCCATGTTCCATTCTTGCGAGGTAAGTTAGGATTGGACAGCAGCCTGCTCGGGTGTTTTCTAAGCCATTGCCTTAGGTGGTTTAGGTAAAATGAAATTCTACACTATTTGCATCGTGATGGTCTTGTAGAATGAATTCTTCTAATTGTCATTCTTGTTCTTGATGGATACTGCGTGCAGCAGTACCGGTATTTACAGAACCAACGTGTGAAGTGCGAGGAGGGGCCCAATAGCCACGGCCCAAGCTGCTGGGACCATGGAGCTCCCTATCTGCCGAGAATCAACCGGGGTGGTGCTGTGAAAGTTTACCCCACATTGACACAAGAACTGCACCGCACCGACTTTTGGAAATAGCACATCTCGAGATAAAAACGCAGTTTGCACACGATATACGCCCTCAGAGCCACCATCGCCACCTTGCAGAACCCATACTTGCACCCATCACTGCTTCTATCGCCGCCGCTATTTGCGAAAAGACTCTCGACGACTCTACCACCCCCCCTGCTCGACACACAGGCTCTCTTTTACCAGCATCTCGACCTAGGCATGACCCCTCGGTAGCCTTGTTCCGCCTTGTCCTTCAGATCATAACTATGCTGGATGCTGTGTACCCAAGGCTGCCGGAGTTATAGCAGCATCGTCCATACTTGAAAAATCCTATTATTCTCTTTAGTGCCTGTTGCACTTGAATTCTGATCATGGAGGCTCAGGTGAGTCGATGCCATTACTTTTCCATCCCATCGCCTTTGTCCCATGACGCTGGTGCTCTCGTGCCCCGCCATTCGGCCGTCACTTTTGGTCATGGCCAAGTGCATCGGCCCAACGCCAATATCTCAGGGCCCGACGATGCAGGCAACATGTGAAACACAACATACGAACAGACAACATCATCATCTCGATGCTAACATTTGTCCCAATGGCCCAGGTCGAGAACGCCGTCGAGATTCTCTCGAACCCCTCCTCCAATCACTCCATCAAAGAGCAAGCCTTCGAATACCTAAACCAGCTAAGAACCGATCCCTCAGGATGGCAAGCCTGCACCACACTCTTCGCCCGGACACCGCGGACGTCCGAGGTGGTGCGTTTGGTCTGCCTTGAGGTGGTCAACTATGCTGTGCACACCCAGGGTCTCGACCCTGCAAGCCTTGCCTTCCTGAAAGAAACCCTCCTTCAGTACTGCCGCCAGACGTACGGCCCCAACGCCCAGCAAGAACCCGATCCTACGCATCTCCAGAACAAGCTCACCCAAACGTTGACGTACCTGTTCGTGTTCCTCTACCAAGACGGGTGGCAGAGCTTCGTCGACGACTTCCTCGAGTTGACGGGCATTTCTACAAACTCGGACAATGTCGCTGGCGTGGTCTTCTACCTCCGAGTTCTCGGTTCCATCCACGACGAGATTGCCGATATGCTCCTGACACGGCAGAACAACGAAACCAAGAGAAATACCGACCTCAAAGACCAGCTCCGAGCCCAGGACATGCACAAAGTGTCCGAGTCCTGGAAACAGCTGCTCTCGCGATATGCGAACAACGATACCATCGTGGAGCTCGTCCTCAAGGTCCTGGGCAAGTGGGTCAGCTGGATAGACATCTCTCTGGTTATCAGCCAGGACATGCTCAGCCTCTTGCTGCCAGTGGTTGGGCGGTCGAACACCTCGGGTGGTGAGGACAAGGTCCGTGATACCGCTATCGACACCCTGAACGAGATTTGTGGCAAGAAGATGCGTCCAGGAGACAAGATGGAGATGATCTCCTTCATCAATCTACGGGAAATTGTCGAACAGTTAGTTGCTAGCCCTCTCTTGAGCGAGTTCAAGGGAACCTCTCGATACGACACCGACCTGGCCGAGGCAGTTGCCAAGTTAGTAAACACGGTCCTCTCCGACATTGTTCGGGCTCTCGAGGACAGCCAGACCAGTGATGACACCCGCGCCAGGGCGAACCAGCACCTCAATGGCTTCCTGCCCTTCCTCCTGCGCCTCTTTTCTGACGAGTTCGACGAAGTCTGCTCGACCGTCATCCCTGCGCTTACAGACCTGCTCACCTTCCTCCGTAAACTTGGCCAGCTTCCTCAAGACTACGGCAATATGCTTGCGCCGATCCTAGATGCCATCATTCGCAAAATGAGATACGATGAGACTTCCAACTGGGGCAATGAGGATGAGCTAACCGACGAGGCCGAGTTCCAGGAGCTGCGCCGGAAACTGCAGAACTTGCAAAAGTCCATTGCTGCCATCAATCAGTCACTGTACATGGATATGCTCAGCAATCTAGTTGCCACCACATTTCAGACTCTTGATCAGCAGGGCTCCCATATGGACTGGCGGGATCTCGACCTCGCCCTATATGAGATGTACCTCTTTGGTGAGCTTGCCTTGCCCAACCAGGGTCTGGGGACCAAGAATCAGCCTTCCAGTGAAGCCTCAGAGAGGTTGGTGGTCATGATGCAGAAGATGGTCGAATCTGGTTTGTTTCCCCCGTCGCGCTCTCATACAGTGCGTTGCTTCTAACACGGCCACAGGGATTGCCAACTTTTCCCATCCCGCCATTCTGCTCCAGTACATGGAGATTTGCGTCCGCTACTGCGTCGTCTTTGAGAACCAGCATCAATACATTCCGCAAGTTCTAGAGAACTTTGTGCGGCTGATCCACCACGACCATGTTCGTATCAAGACACGGTCGTGGTACCTCTTCCACCGATTTATTAAGCAGCTACGGGCTCAAGTCGGTAACGTTGCGGAAACGGTCATCCAATCGATTGGAGATCTCCTCCCTATCAAGGCTGAAGTCCCCGGCGACGACGCCGACGATGATATGTCTTCGGACGAGTCTGACCACTCTGCGGATGCTCTCTTTACCAGCCAGCTGTATCTCTTCGAAGCCATCGGATGCATCTCATCGACTCAGAGCACACCCGCTGACAAGCAGGCCTTGTATGCCCGGTCTGTGATGGATCCGCTCTTCACGGATATGGAGGCGCATCTTTCGCGGGCCAAGGCTGGAGATGCCCAAGCAACGCTTCAAGTCCACCACATCGTCATGGCTCTGGGTACCTTGGCCCACGGCTTCTCAGACTGGACTCCTGGTCTTACTTCCGCCAATGCACATGGGCCGCCCGCGAAGGCTGTCTCGGACGAATTTTCCCGAGCAGCCGAGGCTATTCTGATCGCTCTTAACCAGCTGAACTCGTCTGCTGAGATTCGAACCGCATGCCGGTCGGCCTTTTCCAAGTTATTGGGTGTTTTGGGTGCTGCTGTTCTGCCGCAGCTGCCCCAGTGGATCGAGGGCTTATTATCCCAGAGCTCCTCTAAGGATGAGATGGCTATGTTCCTGCGGCTGCTGGATCAGGTGGTGTTTGGCTTCAAGTCCGAAATCTATGAAGTGCTCAACATGCTCCTGACCCCACTGCTTCAGCGCATTTTTGGTGGGCTTACGGAGCCCATCGCCGGGACCGACGACGAAATTCAGCTGGCTGAGCTGAGAAGGGAATACCTCTCGTTCCTCCAGATCATCCTTAACAACGGGCTGGACGGAGTTCTTGTCAGCGAATCCAACCAGGGCTTCTTTGAGCCCATGATTGCATCCATCATTGAACTGGCCAAAACGCTCGAAGGTAATATCGGAGGGAGCAGGCTGGCTTTCACACTTATGACGCGAATGGCTGCTATCTGGGGCGGGCCTGATGTTGCGACCATTTCTCAGAACCCGACCGCACCGATCGGGAGACCTGCCCCTGCGTTTCCTGGCTTCGACCAGTTCATGATTGACAGGTTCCACTCGACGTGCTGGGAGGTGATGAAGAACCCCAACTTTCGGCCGGCTCAGGATGCCCAGACGAAGCAAGTCCTCACAGAGATTGCGGGTCTAGAGCAGGTGATTTACACCAAGACGGGCGAGGTGTTTATCCAATCCCTGCAGACCGTCCTCTTCCCCAGCCTGGGAGTCGACAGTGACGAATTCCTGCGATCTCTCACAACATCGACGGACAAGAGACACTTCGCGAATTATCTGCAGAACCTGCTGAAGAGCCGACGTTAGACGGAAAAAGTACGTTTAAGATATTACAGGGGCCGCAATGACCGTATGAGCATGGTGGATTTGGAGCTCATGATGGTGAGTCAAGGGTGTACGGGAGCCTCACGGCGCATGTTCAGGGAGTTTTGAGGACAGACACATTAGAGCTAAAAAAGAATCATCTTCTTTGTCATTTTTAGTCAAACAGATATTCCCCATTTTTCTTTTGGGCGGCCACTTCACTTGTTTAGCAGGTCGCGGGTGGTGGGGGGCGTGGAGAGTGATGGGTGAGAATCAGATGAAATACACAAACCCATGCCTTGACGATTGTCTGAAGCAGACTACATCCGTGATGCTGATGGAGCATACCATAACTGTAACTTTCCCATAGGTTTTCATCTGTAGGGACTCTCTTGCGAAACACGGTCAAATAGAACAGCGATAGATAGAATCAATCAACAGTTTTGAAGCGAATGATTGATTACCTATTATTGATGGTGTTATCGGTCATCTTGAATCGCGCGTGTCAACTAAGGTATCTCGACATCCCCAGCAGAAATACCGCACCTATGTGTATCGAAGAAGAGGAGGAAACTCAATGTAAGTCGGTGCAGGCATGCACAAAATCCCAATGCCAAATGTCCATCTATCAATCTTTCCCCGTATCTAAACCCCACTAGTCACAACAAAGAAGACTTCTCTTGTCTAAGGGAACGATTTGTCGTTCTAGATGATGTAGCCACCACCAGTCAGGCAACGCCAGTCCCGCACGCCGGTTCCCTCCTCGAGTTCGACGCACCACCATAGCATCTCCTTTGCCTTGTCGGGCTGGCCGCTCTCCTCGTGGGCGCGGGCGAGCGTGAACCATGCCTCGGACGAGTTCCAGCTGGAGCCGAGTTTGGTGAGGGCGGTGAGGAGTGCGTACGCGCGATCGCGGGCGGCAAGACGGTCGACGAGGGGAAGACAAGTGGCCTTGTAGGCGGCGGGCAGCTCGTCGTCGTCGAGGGAGTTGTGGTGAATAGCAGGTTCGAAAGATGAGGGGCTGAGACCCAGGGGCGTATAAGGGAGAGAGGGGACGGCACGGGGATCTGAGCTTGTGTTGAAGTTTCGTAGGCTAAGATTGAGAAGGGAGTCCTCCAGAGGAGGAATTGGGGGAGGCGGGAGGAGGCTCTCACTGTAGATGTCGAGCAGAATGTTGGATAGCCCGATGATTGCGCCAGGATGGTTGGGCGCGTGCGTCAAGGCGTTCTCGAATTCAGAGCGAGCTGCGTAGGGTGCACCCTTGGCGAGAGACAGTTGTCCTAGCTGCGTGATATGTTAGTTGACTATATCGAAACGAGAGAAGAGAAGAAAAATTCCATACCTCTGCATGTAGGTCACTCCATAGGTCCTCAACGCTCTTCTTCTCGGCCCAGCCTGGGCTCTTCAAGCTTCCCGAACCCGAAGGGTCCCTAGTCAAATCGGCCTCGAGGCTCTGAATAAGTCGCTGTGCTTCTGTAGCGGCTCCTTTACAGTCTTCCTTCATTCCAGCACGACGATAGAAGCCAGCGATCATTAGCCAGACCCTGATCAGAAGTATAACTCTCTGTGCCCTCTCCTTATCCTTAGGAAATTGAATGAGTGGTAGGATGCAAGTAGATGCGTAGGCATTGTCAACAGACAGCTCGGAGTAGTCGGTTGACTTGGACTGGGTCGAGAGGTACGAGTTCAAATTTCCCAAGGGTCGTGACCGGGCAAAGGATGAGCCTCTTGACGCAGGCTGCCGTTTGCTTGAGAAAGTGAAGAAATCCGACTGCTCGACGCTATCGTCAGCGCCAGCCGGTGTGAAGAAAACGTCGCCGTCAACCACGGTGGGCCCGTGAGAGACTGCTCCAATGCTGGATGATCTCTGTCGACTCGAGCTACGATCTCGCTTCTGGAGACTGTTGCTTCTACCCGTAGCACTCCTATTTCGGCGGACGGAAGACGCTGAAGTTCGTGGTCGTGAAGCGTCAGCTAAAGACCCGTTCTCTCCGCTTATTTGAATGGTTGGCGCGCTGCTCCGCATTGTTACCGCAGTTTGCGGCCTTGTGGCGGTCGACCTGTCGCTGGACATGGGCGTGTAGACTTGCCTCGTAGGCGGTCTAGACCTGTCATGGCCCCCAAAGATGGTCCCCCTGATGCTCCTGAGCGTGCCGGATGTCTTCGGCGGCTCTGTTGCCTTGGGAGGGTTTAGAGTAGGTTGCGCTGCGACGTTGCCAAAGAGCCTTGTGAAAAGGGTCAGCAGCTCAAAACTGGCATTGACGGCCACATCGGGACCTTCAAGCAGCTCAATCAGGGCGAGCTGTGTCATCTTAACCTCCAGAATACTCTCCTTCTCCGAGTCGTCCATATCATCAACCAAGCCCCGTCGATCCTCTGTTGCAGCAGCCTTTTCCGCATCATTAAGGTGCTCGCTCCTGAAAGCATGATCTGTCTTTCCGAATAGGATGGAAGAATCTTTGAACTGTTCCAGGGCGCCTTCGCATGCTCTCGCCGCCATGTGATAGTCCTGTCTAGCACTGAGGAGGAGAGCCAATAGGTGCCACATAGGAATGAGGGAGCGTTCTTGCCAGTACGGCCCATAAACCAAATCGTAATTTTCATCCTGGTCTTTGCTTGTGGTCAAGGCGGTTCTTACGGTCTCGATCGCGGCTGTCAATTCTCTTCGCTCGGCTAAGAGTACTCCAAGGGCGAAGAAGCTCCTGATGTCTTTTGAGCGCCCAAGCTCTGCTGAGAGAGCTTTTCGAAGAGATCGGATAGCTTTCTGCTGGATCTCGGTTCTGGAGGCGGCTTCGTAGGTGACTCTCGACCAGTGAGCTTGGGACAAGCCAATAGCCTGCCATGCCAAGGCAACGGTATGTGGTGGTACAGGCGGATGCGAAGCGTTGTGTTCGCCATGTTCCAGAATCATTGGCGTGGCATTATCTGGTGAGTCGACCTGGGGTAACTTGGCTAACCAGTCCTCCAACTCGGACCCAAGTTGGCGCGCCTTTTCCGCAGCAGGTCGTTGGCCGTATCGACAAAGAGCAATGATGCACTGCGCAATCGTCTCGAGCACCGTGGCATCATCATCCAGGCTGGGCTCGAGGTGGCCAGTCTTGTCAACGCGTGCCTTGCCCTTTCTGACAATCTCGAGATAAGAATCGAAAGCCCTGAACGCGAGTTCGAATTCGGCAACTGAAAGGTGAACAGTGAAGAGTGAGCGCAAGATGGTTGTCGAGTGGTAGGTCTTCATCGCCGCGTTGTAAAGAATATCGAGAACTCCACGGCTCAAGCTGCTCCGTCCACCCTGGCCAAGATCTTCTTCCCTCCATCCTCGCCCGCAGAGAATAGACCAGTTTCGAATTACCTGGCCAACAAAGGCCTCGACTTCTTCACGCTCCTCGTCAGCTCTGGGAAAGGAAGTCTCTCCGAGCAAGAGGGCTTGGTAGGTCGCCTCTGCATGCTTGAGCTCCACCCGTAGCTGATTTCGAGGTGAAAGGTCGCCCGCTGTGTTGCTCACAAACCCCGTTGGAAAGGGTAGATCAAGCTCTACAATCTGTGAGAGGCCTAGGTAGTACTCGTTCCATACCCTTCGCCGGGGCACGGAGCCCTTGAAGCCATAGCCTCCAGTGACCGGGGTGGCCATGGTGTCCCAGAATCTGGCCCACGAACGGTAGCAGGCGAGTGAGTCGGATTCGCCCAGTGAGATGTCGCTGTTCTGGAATGCCTCGCTGGAAAGCATACAGTACTCAGTCAGAAACAGTTCAGACCAGTAACGCAGCTGTCTTCCCATGCCCTGATCTGCCCACACGCGTCCGAGCGATGGAATGCCAGATCGAAACGCGGCCAAGGCCTGCTTCATCTCGCCGCTGCGCGCAAGGCAATTAGCCTTGAGATACGCAGCTTTGAGGGCACAGACGCTTGTCCATTCCGCGCTCCTGTCTGCTGGGTTGAACTCGCCATCTTCCACTTTGAGATTCTGGGGCAGTCGACTGGTGCAAAGGTTGTACTCTCCCATGACCCAATGCAGCCATCCAGCACACACCTCAGCTTGGAACTTGTCAGTCGAATTAGACGCCTCCTCCTCAATCGCTGATTGAAGTTGCGGAAGCTGGTTGGCGACATCAATATTTCCTGTATTCGTAGCGGTGGGTGGCCGGCCTTCAGTGTTACCAGCTGCTACCGCAGCGGCGGCAGCACTCGTCGTCTTGGCGATGGCGCATTCTGTTTCGGCGGTCAAAGCAAGACCTGATCAAGTAGTATTAGCAGTAGATTCCGAAACCGTAGATGGAAGGCTATGGGATAGGGGCGGCATACAGGCTCTGTCAGGAGCATGCTTTCGGACTTTGCGAACAAGTTCTGGAACGACGTCCCAGTTGCCATCGCACCGGGCATGGTCCAGCTGGTGGATGTACTGCGCAGCCTTGGGCTAAACGGCAGCAGCAAGAGAGGGTCAGCTTCGCGATAATCGATGATGGCGTCGTGTTCTCGTCTTACACCCATGGTTCGGCCTATTCAGGGTTCAGGAGGTGGTCAAACTAGCAGCCAGATAGCGTCAAGCGCATGGCGAGAGGGTTCGAAGGGGTAGGTAGTAGGAGGCCTCAGGGCCGAGGCTATCGAGAAATGGAATTGTCGTGCGTTCGTCGTTTGCAGTCGAGTTTTGTTCGCGTCCACGCCAAAGGTCGCTCCTTTTACACACCTGCTGCTGATGCTGATGATGAGGTATTCTTCACAAGGAGGCCCGTGTATAGGCTGTCGGTACCTTAGCGGGAGCTGGAGATGAGCTGCTGGGCCGACGTAACTCAGGCGCTAGACCCAATCAGCGTCGTATGGGATGGCACGACAGGCCCCGCCGTCAGGGGTCTTCCCGTCACTCGAGCTAAGTTTGTTGCTGTAGAAGAAAAAAAAGTTTCAGGGAAGGGCATTCCATTCCAATTGACTACAGCTTCACCGTTCAAGGTTGCAAAAAAGCCGACAATTCCATCTCAGACGTCTATTCTCGACGGCGCCCTACATCTGCGATATAAAAAGCAACAGTCTGGTATCCCTTGCTTTTGAATCGCAGCACGTGACCGCGCGGTATCAATTGTGGTACCTACTCTTCATCCTTACCTATCTAAGGCAACTTCAACAACTCTTTTCACACTCGGCGCAAACGTTTCGAGACAGCAGAAATATCTGAATAGCCCTGAATTCAGCACCTCATCTCATGGCGACCTCTTTACCGCCTGACCTGCGGGTTCTTTGCCGCAAACTCACCTCAATCCCCCCGACTCAGCTCCCTCATGCTCTGCCATCTCTCATCAACCATGTCCTACACTGCAAGGAACCATTGTCGGCACCTCAAGACCGAAAGGTCAAGGATAGCTCCTCCGAGAGCGCTCAGCTGGTTCACAAGCTCAAGGCCAGCCTTACTACTCACTTGAATGGGCGCAGCCGTGAAGCTCGGTTTACAGCGATCGGCCTGATCAAGGCTGCGGTGGATGTTGGCGGATGGGAGGTCCTGCAAGGGTGTGGGCCATGGGTTCGTGGGCTATTGTCTGTTGTTGAGGTATGTCTCGATCTTTTTCCTGGTGAGAATCAGTGCTAATAACTTGCAGAAAAGCGACCCAATGGCTTCCAAGGAGCTGGCGGTGGTTACTCTAACCCGCATTTACATGCTTGTCCACCCATATCAGACTCTTGTCAGAGAGATTGCTACTCCCACTCTTTCAGCTTTTATCACGGCTTGCAACAAACTCGTCAAAAAGCCAAAGCCTGACGAGAAATTGCAAACCCCTTTGTCTGTCGTCGAAACAATCTGCGACGCCTTCTCCGCCTTGATACCTCTTTACCCAACCACGTTCCGTCCCTCCAGCTCCCATCTCAAATATGCTGCCCGTTCTTTCCTTGTTCCGACACAATCAGACGACATCATTGTCCCCCGCAGCTTACAGCGAGCTTCTCGGAAGCTTGTCATCTCACTTCATCATGTCGCTGCCAAATCGGGGGGCAGCGATGAGTGGACGAAGCTACTCGACACTCTTCTGAAGGACCTGCATTCCACGGCTGACCAGGTATTGAGAGCCGTCGAGGAGTCCTGGGAGGGTTCAAACGGCTACAGTCGATCTCGAGTCGAGCTCGATGAGGAACCACATGGTGGCGGCTTGTCCGTGGATGAGCTCCCACAATGGTCAGGTATTAACGCTGGCGCTGATCGCTTGATCGGTCTATTCCATTACCTCTCGGACTGCCTACGATATCACACTAAAGTACCCGTCACTATACCTACCAGTGTCCTGATCGATGCTGCGTCTCGGTTACTCCTGATAGCTAGACTCTCACCCAAATCTCAAACGTGGGACCAGGCACTTGAGACCAACGCTGCGATCGGTCGAGAGGAGAAGGATGAGCTTTGGGCCGTCATGTCAGACATTCACATCGCTGCCCTGCATCTTTTGCAAGCCCTGTTTCAGCGTCTGGAGCAGAATGCGGTGGCGCTGGGTCCCGAGGTTCTCGATCACCTTGTTCGAGTTTTCAAGTCTGGAATCAACCTCCCTACGGTCCGCACAACGGGATACGCCGTTTTGAAGCACATTCTCGCGCTCTCGGGTCCGACTCTAACAAAGTCATCTGTCGACAGCTTAGATCCCCTGCTGGGCGCCTGTTGTCGAGACCTACAGCAAGACGCTGGACACCTCAAGGAGGCTGAGAAGCCGGCAGCCTCCGCTACAGACACCAAAAAGAACAATATTGCCGCAAATGCCGATCTCTTCCTCCAGTCCCAAGCTACCGCTGTCGTTACGACACCTCCTCTTGATCCAAACCACAAGGCCGCCGCTTCTGCTCTCCTGTCCATCATCCCATCATGCCTACCGCAGCGACACCTCAAGCCCGCACTGCGTGGACTTGTTGACCAGACAGCCATCTTGACGCAAAACCGTGATGCCATGCTCGCAAGCGTTCTGAATCCTTACAAAGACCACCGCGGCCGAGTGTATCCCAGCATTCTACCTCACCTCACCCAGCAGTTCCCCAACGACCAAGGTCTAGAGATTCTACGCACAAACCTTCGGGCCGGTGCTCAGAGCTTAGCTGAGAGTGAGTCACCATTAGAGAAGCTTCCAGTGATGGCGGTGGAGGAGGAGGAGGAGCAAGATGAGGAAATGGAGGATGGCAGTGTCGACGAGGATGCGCCGGCTGCTGAGAAGACGGGTAATCTGTTCAAGCCAGGGATGCTTCCCGAAGCGCCACACGCTGAGAAGAGCTTGCCCATCCAGAGCAATCCCTTCGCGCCCATCGTAAAGGCCAAACCCGCTCCGACAGAAGTGGACGAGAACGCTTTTCAACGAGCAGGCTCGCCGCCCAAACGAAAGCATGAAGGATCAGATCCCACGCCGCCAAAGAGACAAGTTTTGGAAAAGTCTTCGTCCCCTGATAGAGTGCTTCCCCCACCTGTCCCGAGTGCTCCAACCGCAGCCGAGGAAACGGAGGACGACGACGACGATGACGAGAGTGTTCACTTGAACATGGAACTGGAAGACGACGATGAAGATGAGGAGGATGAATAGATGCGCCGAGAATAGAAAAGTGACTGTTAAAGCTTTATTGGGGATATATATCGTGTATAGGATCTGATTTCTGGACCTCTAGCATGGTCCGTATTCAATGCGAGACGGCGAGTCTGCATCCAAAGCCGTCTTTACGACCTTGGTTTATCAAAGCCACAAGATTGGAAACACGGGTCCCAACTTGACACAGCCAAATCCATGAAGACCCACCAACTCCTCCAAAACGCCTCCCGGTGATGATGCCTCCCGTATCAAGAATACAAGAACCCAATTCCTCCCAACCGCGTATCTATCATATAGTATGCTCGCTCAATCCCTCAACCACGCACGACGCTTCTCCTCCTTCCGAGCCCGTCTCTTCTCCTTGAACTGTTTCAGCTCCGCCTTGGAAGGCTTCTTCCCCGAACGCTCAGCCTTCAAGCTGCGGCCGTCATGAGCGTTGGCAGCAGCCTCGACGTCGAAAAAGGCATTCATCTGACGCTTTGATTTGGCCTCGTCGTTGTGGCGCTCAGGTCCCATGTCTGCCGCTTGGAACTGCCCAGTGAAGCGGTTGAAAGTAGCCGTCGCAGCATATACATCTGACGGGTCGCCGAGGGCGGCGCTGGAAGATGGCCCTTCGTCATTGTCGTCGCCTTTTGCATACCAAGCATTGGGGTCGTAGTCACCGTGGATAGCGGGGTTGTAGCCGCCCGCGGCAGGTTTGTCGGCCGATGGAGGCAGAGGGACGCTTGGTCGTGTACCCGGGGCCGCCGGTGCGGCGGAACTGCTGGCAATGCGAGGGTTATCCCATTGCGATTTCCCAGTGAAGCGATTTACGAAAAACCAGGCCAACGTGTTAGGATCCCATTGACAGTCCCAGCCATCATCTTCGGATTGTGGCGCAGGCTCGTTCGGCAGCGGAGGGCCAGAAGTTACGGGTTCCTTTGGCAACGGCGGTGCATCTGAAGTCGGCTCGTTCGTCAGAGGTGGCGCAGCTTCGTCGTCGGCAGGTTTCTCGGAGGCAGTAGGAGACTTGGATCCCTCAGAAGCCTCTCCAGGTTCGCGATCAGAACTCTCCTCCGCGGATTCGGGCGCGCTGTCCTGGTTCGATGTCTCTGGTTCGGGCGACTGGGAAACGAATTCCGCTGAAGCAACCGATGGCTTAGGCGACGACATGGCGAATGATTTATAGGCGATGCGATGTTGTTGTTGGAGCGTCTATCATCCCAAAGGTGAGTTTGCGGAAAAAGAGAAAGTCATCGTGATACTTATGCACCTGTGGTTTAGCAGAGCGAGAGTCTTGTGAGCATGGAATCGCCGGCTGCGCTTCACATAGCAGAAGTGCACTGCGCGATTTGAAAAAGATGAGCAGAAGCAACGATGTCTTTGGCTTTGAAAGAATGGAAGAACGCAAATCAGAGTGCAGCTCTGACGACCGCGCAGGCGATTCAGACCGGGGGTAGAGATCCGAGGTCAAGTATTGTCACGTGATTTATTGAATGACTCGCATACATAGGTACCTTAAGTAGGTACCTACTTAGGTAGGTAAGGTATCCACGGCCGAGAGCTCACAGCACAAAACTTTAGACTACCTTAGGCACACGTCCTCGAGGCAGTGCCTCAACCACGAGAGGTTGACGACGTGGAATTGCTGAGATGACAATCCACTCATGACACCATGTGTGCCGAGTATCCGTATTACGAGACTCACTGTGCTCCTACTCCACGGCCTCCCATGAGGCGAAGCATGGTCTAGACCATCAACAGTGGGCATGGACCCCGGTGAGGCCTAAAAGTCGATAGCGCAGTCTTCTCGATGCAAGATATTTGATTAGCTACAGCGCTCTTCTCTGAGACACAGTCTCTTGTCTGCTATGTATGGCATTAACCAACAGTCATGTCTTTCTCGATCCGCTCATTCTGCCTACAGCTTGCTGTGATAGCCGCTGTCGCTCGCGGAGCCTCAGCTGAGGACGGCGATGAGTGCAACTGCTTCCTCACAAACGGCACCAACTCGGCCTACTACTCACGGCACATGTTCGCTGATTTCCGACATCTTGGGAAATACGCCGGTGTACCGAACCCCATACGGAACGGGTCTCGGACGGCGGGCGTCACCAGCGACTACTTTAAGAGCGACGATTGGGATAGCACATGGAGCATCCAGGACTGGAGCAACCGTAAAAGCGGCGGTGTCAGCCTCTCAGGCGACGCGTCTGTCCTCATGGTCAACTCGCCCAGCAACATCTACATTGAGAAAAACGGCGACGATGATGCGGCTTCAGACACGTTTCTCACCATGCGCACGGCACGGCTTCCGGGCTTTCAGAGCGCCGCCGAGTTCGAGTCGGTGTCCAACTATCACTACGTTTCTATCCGGATGCTCGCCCGTGTCACCGGTAGCCCGGGCGCCTGCATGGCCATGTTCACGTACCTCGAGGGCGAGGAGCTCGCCAAGGTGCAGGAGGCTGATATTGAGATCATGACACGCGACTCGAAGAACCGGATTCAGTACACCAACCAGCCGTCCTTTACGGATGACGGCGATGAGATTCCCAAGGCGACTCGCAACGCTACGCTACCTAAAGGCGTTGGCTGGGACGACTGGGTGGTACACCGGCTTGACTGGACACCTGAGCGATCCGTGTGGTCTGTAGCAGGTCAGGAAGTTGCCAGCATCGAGTTCCAGACACCAAAGGATCCCGCGCAGATTATGTTTAACGCTTGGAGTGATGGCGGCTCGTGGAGCGGGAACATGAGTGTCAATGGCGCAGCATACATGCAGATCCAGTGGATCGAGATGGTGTACAACGTCACCAAGGGCACTGATGAGAGCAAGAGAAGCCTCGCGGCCCAGCCGTCAGAAAAATATGATGTACAAGAGAGCACGCTGGCACGCCGTGGGGATGAAGAGACTGGGTGCAAGGTCGTCTGTAGCATCGACGAGGTGGATGAGGTCGGCAAGACCAAGATCCTTGGGAAGAGTGCGGCGCCTCGGGTGGCAGTAGATTTCTTAGGTTGGACAACAACGTTGATCATGGGGACCATGTTTATGATGAGTTATGTGTGAATCTTGGAATACAAAGGTACCTTTTCAGAGTCAGATGAGTTAGCATGATACAAGGCGAGGAGCATCCTACACAGATTTTGCTGCGAACACAATATCTCATGAGTGGAGCTTTTGATTCTCGAGAACCATCACGCTCAAACCCGCAATGAATCTTTATCTTTGAGTTTCTCATGCCTGGCTTGTATACGAATCCATACCATCATACGATATTTCCTCGTCCGTCGTCTTTAAAGCCTATTGGTTGGTCTATCCAACTCCATCCACTTTTCAGCTTGGCCTCAACGCCGACCTCACAGCACGACCCAACCCCTTTTTATGTCGACATTCGCTCTAAGCACTTGGCCTTGACGTACAATAAAACTTGGATTTGGCACATGAGCAAAAGGGGAACAGAGCTATGATGGAAAATTTAAAATTACGCAAAACAAGCCACATGGATATCCGGCATCACGCCAAGCACCGCCATGGACTCGTAAACTACACAGCCGCATCCTCCCGTCCTACATCGTTTCCCTAGCTTAGCCAGCCCCGTGACTCTTTTTCTTGCTTTTCATATTTGACTCCACCTCTCTATCACTGCCGTGTTGCTCCGGTTCCTCACATCAACGGGCATGGCTACCCACCCAAGTGCTATCCACCCAAGCACAGAAGCACCCATGAACCCGTTTCCGGGGTAAGACTTCTAACTGGCCCAGCACTGTTCCACATGATCTGGTCAGACCGGAGCAAAAGAAAAGAAACATTGTTAGGGTTGCAAAGATGATGTATTTGCTGCGCGCTAGCCGCTAGCCTGCTGAATTCCAACTTCCTCCTAGAGTGTCATGGTGATCAACCAACAGCCGGGCTGTAATACTCTAATCTGGGCCGGAAAGCCACACCATGCTCATATTCGCCATCGCAAGTGCCCTCCCAAGGACCAAACACCATTTTGAAATTAATATTCCATCTAACCGTCCCAGTTTTGATGCCGTAAGGTTTTTGTGTCGTAAACATTTGATCGTTTCGGGTATCTTCCTTCTTTTCCCAAAATCTCCTCAAAACACCCTTTATCAAGTTGAAGCATCATATCCGTTCCGATTCTGTTTGGAGATGCCGTCGGAGTGTTCGAGAAAAGCAACGATCAAGAACTTTTATATATAATATACTGCTAGAGCTCTTCAACAGTAGACAACGTAAATGGTTGTAGTTATGCTGTGTCCGTCGACAAGACCTGCCGTCATAATTATGGCAGTCAGAACGGTCACGGCGAGAGCTGCACTTTAATGCAAACTGCGTGCCAGGACCGAAGGTGGCCTGTTTGTCGAGATATGCTGCAGTGGGATATATCTATCACGCATCCCACAGCATCAACTCCTTGGGCAAGGACGGCTGAGAAGAGCCAACAAGTCAATCGCGGCGAGACTGCCTTTCAATCAAGGGCGAACGTTAAGTGTTTTGGGCCTTCTCGCAGCATGCCGTGGCATGCCAGGTTGCCTGAGTTGGGCTTTTCGACCCCTCGGAAACCCCCATCAGCCGTGAGTCTCAAGTTTAGACAAACGAGAGCTGGTATCAGGATGGAGCCTCCTACTGCATCAGCTCTACGGGCGCCTGTCGGTGAATGGAGCATTCGTCGGTATAAGTGCCGGGGTCCCGTTCGACGGTATGCGCCTTCACCTCATGTTGGCTTGGTCGAATTGAAATTGCTGGGCGGTAGGGAATGCCATGCTAGCGCTCAATCCAAAAGGATCCCAGTCCAAGCCGTTCTGATCCAGTAGCTGAGTCATCGATGGGTATTGAGAATGTGTAGTCTGAGGCTGTTGAACGGGCTCATGTGACGGCGTCATTTGGTGCCCAGGTCCGTTCGAGGCTGGCGACATCATCATCGGTTGTTGGGTGTCCCCATTGTAACCCGAAGGATAGCCTCCATGTCCGGCTGGCGTTTCAATTTCAGAGTCATCAATCATATCGGCTTGAGCGTCATATTCCTGTTCTGTACCAACAATATCAGCTTACGTCGCTTCGTAAGTCACACAAGTGGTATCAGCTTACCTAGCTGGTCAATGTGATTCTGAAAGGCAGGGGTAGGGTAGTACGAGGCCCCCGATCCAGCCGGACCTCCTCGCACACTTGGCTGCATCATAGGCTGCCTGGGGGGTTGCGTGGTGTGAGGCATCTGCTGCTGCTGCTGCTGCTGAGGCATCTGCTGTCGAGACATGCTCGTCATTGAGCCCCGCATTGACATGTTGTCGGAAGCCGCAGGCGAGAAAGCAGAGCCTGCATTGCTCGGCGAGTTGGAGTGCGACGATGGAGTGGGTCGGTTCTTTGGCGAGGTAGCGGTCGAGTGTGGCTGAAGGGGAGGCGGCAGTACAGGACCAGGCTCAGCCTTCGGGGCGATGTTCGAGTTCGATCGGCGAGATTGATGGTGTCGGTTCATGATGGCACGCTGGATCGGGGGCGGTTGAACAATGTTCTGGGGCATGTGAGTTGGCCCCAGGTTAGGACTACCAGTCTTTGCGCGAAGCTCGGCTTGTACATCGATCCCTAGTAGACGTGTAAGCGAAGGGTATCTTTGACAAAGACAGAGGTGAGGGTGGACAAACCCTTCTCGAGGAGGATGCGCTCAAGCAGGGAGTTCTTGTAACGAAGCATCAGACACTCGTCGGCGGCGGTGCGGTGGGCCGCCTGAAGGTTGTGGAGGTTGGACTCATGGACGCGGATGGTCTCTTCGAGCTGTTTTATGTACTCGGTGCGGCGTTCTCGGAAGGCGGCTTGAGCCTGTCTGTTTCTCTGCTTCCGCTCTTCGGACGTCGCATAGATCTTTGGCGCTGTCTGTCAGTTGCTATTCGGCAATGGCTGCGCGTGGACATGGTGTTGAATCGTTTGGGTTGAGGTGGGCGAGATCAGACAGGAGGGAGGTGCGGTAGAGGTAATGGTGTTGAGAGCTTTCCTGGCAAGACCCAAGAGATGCCCGACGCTATGTCTTGGATAGAGTCTATCTCAGATAGAGAAGAGGTGGAACATGATAAGGTGTATAAGTGAGATGTAAGAGTAGCAACACTTACGGGTTTGCGGCCGCCCTTCCGCTTGGGTTGCTGACCGTCTTGGGTGGCATTGGTAGAAGAGGTTGTCGCCAGGTTATGGTCTCTCTCTGGGCTGGAGCCAAGGGGCGAGTCGGTCTCTTCTCGTTGGTGGCCGTTCAGGCCGTTAGGATGATTGTTGTTGTTCTGGTGTTGCGTCGGATCCGCCTTATCGATGGACATCTTGTCTGCCATACCCAGACAGGGCTTCGACGATTTGCCGCACGGCGGCAAACGCCCCAAAGACGCAAAACGGAAATTCTGTTACGTGACGAGGTGGAACGTCGAGACGACGACGGGCGCAATGAATCGAGTCTGGAGCAAGTGTGCGCCCGTTGGGTTTTTGCCTCGGGTTTGCGGGCGTTGCAGTTGCGGGCGCAAGAGATAGATAGTCGCTGCGGCCAAGGTTGGGGGTTGTACGGGGGTCGCTGCGGGCGCTGAGCGTTATCAGGTGTAATAGGCGCTGCTTGGCTCTCTTGATAGCAAGTTCCTGAGAGAAGCGCGTCTAACTGGCGCCTATCAGTTCGATGGGATGTCGCAAGGCCTTCAAAAACGTAAGAAATTCTACGAAAAGATAAAAGACGGGCTGTAATTCGCGTCGGATCTTGGGGGGAGTAGGAGATAACATGAAGGGAAGCAGGTCCCGTAGTCTTTTATGTAATGTAAATTGCGAGGAGGGGGCGGCCCAGGACACTCTCTTTTCGCCTACCAGGGCCTGAGCCCTTGAGCCAATCAGATCTGTCCCTACATGAGTGGGTCATGAGTGGGTTGAAGCCAGGGCCAGGCAAGGACCAGGTGGGAATCAGTGGATCAGCCAGCGGCACCATACTAAAAAACCAGTCCACCCACCATGGGCCCAACTTGCACTCTTCAGTCTTTCTTCGCTTTGGCTCTTTGCGGCAGTCAAGTAGCGGGAGACACGGGAAGAGAAGAGACATGGAACGCCCAGTAGTCGCGGGACAACTGGAATGGAAACGGTGAGGCTACATGGATGTCTGGTCTGGTCACTTCAGGTTGTCTCGTTCCCAAGTGGCAGCCCGTCCACCCGCCGAGGCCGCAAGCCACGCCCTGGCAAATCCACATGCCACCCATACTAACCACACCGGGAGATGGCATCAATTCTCCGTCCCAAAGCTGATGAAGCAGGACACGGCAGCACTTGGTGTTTGCAGCATCAGAGCATTGGCATGGCGTGCCAATAAATTGCTCATCAGCCGCGATATCAATCAATCATCCCGTGCTGTGTTTCTCATTCTCAGCTGGCAAATACGTGAGTGAGCAAAGACTGCTGCTGTTGGCTGGTTGGCTTGACTGGTCGGTCGGTCGGTCGGCTGCAACATCGGAGCTCCGCTTTCTTCCTCACACCGGAGATGCTCTTGTTGATGGGCTGGGCAAAGGCTGGGCAAAGAGCAACCCGACGAGAGTTGGCAGCGAAAGTTGGTGGTGGTGGTGGCATGTGCCAAAATGTGCCTCTTCTTCACAGCATCAAACCTCGCACCCCATTCGCCAATCCTGTCTCGTCTCTGCGTGCCACGCAAGCCCAGAAGATGGCTGTCAGATTTTTCAACGCTTGCATCCTCCAACAGAAATTCCCTTCTCAGTGGTCACAGGTGAGGAATCAAGGTGGCCGCATCGTCTCATCGTACTGTACTGTACTGTACCGACGTTACTGTACCGTAGTTCGTCATTCCGCTCGATCCAGTTGATGTGATGGTCTTTTCATGCTTATTTACACCGTTTCTTTTGTCTCTAAACCTTGCACTTCTAGAAAACCCAGGGAAGGATCCAACGTTTGAGCGCCACCCACAGACAGGGATTCCTAGACCCCGCCTTGCTGCACCCTGAGCTCTCGTCACCCTTCCTATTCCAGGCTCGTTTTGGTGTCGAAAGTGCATTCTGCCTTGAGTCCCAAAGCTGAGATACGTCATTATCAATCTACAGCCTGTTACTTATCAACTTACTGTTCATCTCTTCACCCAGCTGCAACGCCAATTCGCACGCCACTAGCTCGTCATCCCTCTTTAACCTCGATCCCGCAGAGTCCGAGAACCGAGGATCCTGTCCTGAGAAAACAACGCAGGGTGACTTGCGACCACAAGCACAGGGTGGAGCGGTCAGCACCAAACCTGGCACATATTTCGATTGGTGCTTTCACCTCTGGTCTTGAGGCACTTTGATCCTGGCCCTGGCCCTGGCCCTGAAGAAGTCTTGGATTGGAGCTTCTGTCTCCGAAACCTCCGCACCGAGGGCATTGTTACATCAACAACAAGCTAGACTAGGTATTAAGCTGTCCTTTAGACAATGATGCGACAGCACACATCTCGGAACTTCCTCGTCAATTATAAGGTCTCTCTGGGCCATAAGATACCATGCCCATCGATGGAGCATATGTCTAGTCTCTACCATCATGATGCGTCGGCAGAGAGGTTGGCGTGCCAAAAGCCGTATGCGACTGTGGGTGGCTGTCTGTCATGGGCCGTTGTAGTCCGTACAATGACGATCTCCAATGTCCCGAAGAACATTGCAACTCGTCATCAAACAACAAGGGCCGCCGGGCATCTCCCTCGCAATTGACTTTTGCCGATCCGCGAATTGCTGTTGAATTCGACCCCGGGGGGAGATCATCCAGAGCTGAACTCGCAAAATCGATACTCAAGCTCTTCACTCGCACACACACACAGGCACACGGTGCGTTGCCCCTGGTCCCATGATCGTGATCCCCACTTGGCCGCCGCATGCCTTGCAGGCAGCCCGGTTCTGCTTCAGAACACTCATCAACTACCGACCAACATCCAACACGACGACGACCTGGCCTTTGCTTTGGTACCTTTGAGTTCAGGAGCACTGTTCACCGTTTCATCTCGATGCATAAGGTTCCGGTTCTTTCAAGAAATCCAAAAGTCTAGGCTCCAACCTCACAAGGCCCTTGTGCCAGGCGATTGCATGAAACTGGCAGGACGCTCGGACACGTTCGTCCAACCTGGCCAAGTCAACTTCGAATGCTCAGCTTTTTGAAGTTTGAGCATGTCACCGGCTGAGACTGGCCAGAGAAGCCTCGCTCCTAGCCGACCAAGCCTCATTGTCAGATAAGCGAGGCAGCTTCCTTTTGCTGTATTTCCTTGCTGGCCAGGCGCTTGGCAATGGCGGCATCTCTCAATGACATGGCCTAGCAGCAGACGATTCTGGCACGGAGCTCACCAACCGGACATCATTCAGTGCCCGGCCATGCCGGCGGCTGTGTCAAATTATGTACACCCGCCTCAACCTTTGAGGCAACTGAGACAGTCCAATCAATAGTTCATGTTTAAAATGCCACGATGTATGTACCTCAGCACATGTTCCCCTGATGAGGAGCCTAGCCCTGGTCCCTGTCCTCACACCTCACACGATGAAAAACGTTGGATTCTATACGTACTGTACATTGTTCCAGAAGCCGTCTTGAAAACTCTGCTTGTCGTTCATTTCCTGCCAATAGTTCATGACTGGCTGATCACGGCCACAGACCAAAGGACCGACCCGTCCTCGATGTCCTCTTATGGTAGGTGTCAATGCTAGCTCTGACTGTGGGTTCAACCTGGAGCTATAGTATGTAACTAACCCCCAGATCCTGCACCCTTTGTTGGACTATGAGGATATTCTCAGATCACTCCTCTTTTGGCGTTATGGGAGCCCACATGGTTCAGGAGCAAGGATATTTAGACCATGGCGTGTTGCATGTCAACTGCGCCCTACGTGTATTGTCGAAGCCAGGCGCACATCTCATCATTGCAGCGCTATAGACGGACGGGCCCCTGCTAGGATACTTAGATCGAAGGAAATTCGTCTAAAGCCACCGACCTGCATTTCCCGAAAAGGCCTTGTCTTGAATCCACTTTCTTGGGTGCCACGGTGCCAGCTTCCGCCCTTACACGACAATCTAAGCCCAGGAGGCTTGTCCCTGATACATATTCCCATACAGTACGTAGTACAGCGTTGGAGCCTGCGTAGATTCTCTTTTAAGTTGTCCAGTTTGGGTCCTGCTGAAGCTGTGAATGAGACGAGTACTCCTGGTGAGCAAATACTTTCATGTCAGACCACCTCGAGATGGTGCTACCGTTACACGCAAACCACCTCCAATGCGATCTGCTCCCAAGGATCCCGCCCTGACCTCACCGAAGCTACAGCGAAGAAAAGCATTGGACAGACCTACAGTGAAAACACTGGCGCCTCAGCTGACCTTGAATTGCCTGTTGCATTTGAAGACCGGGATTATCGGGTCGCGGCGTCGGGTCGCACTAAAACGGTGGGCCGACGAAAAGTGGGTGCATCCGATTTCTAGAAAATTTCTAGCGTGGCTTAGGCCATTTTCCGCAGCACAACTGCCAGATCCTCACCCCATGAGTTGGCTTCGTCACCTTGCCCCTGGTCATCAACTGCTGGGCTGCTCACCGAAGTGACGTGAGTACTTTGTCAGCTACACCATTGTGAATTCCGTTTCGAGCAGGCCTCTGGCGAATCACAAAGTGGGGATCGACTCAATCTCAATCACGATGCTCTAAACCCCTGAGAATGAAGAGGTCAAAGCGTGCCGGGCGGCGTCGCAGTTCCGCTCGTATGTCTTTTCGGGCATCTCATTGCGCTTCATCGCGCTTTGCTTCGGATTCTGCCTTCTCGATTGCCGCTCCCATCGATGCTACTTCCAGATGTGGCATCCAGCTGTGAAACTCCCGATTTTATCTGGCAACAACGATACTCCGGACCATGTTGGTCGGATAGCATGGTCCGATGACCGATTCGTTGGCTTTTTAGCAGGTTCCAGACGAAAGTTGCCCATACAGTAGCAGGCCGCCTATGCTGCACGCTGCATTCCGTCTCACAGGTCTATCAAGTGACTTGAAACTTGGTCTCTTGTCAGCTTCTATGGACGTTCTGGGGTGGAGAGGAATCCGGGGCAGCTTCAACCGAGGTTCTACGTAGTACGCTCCGATACAATCTTTTAGTTGAGAAGCTTTCGCTCTATTTCCTACCCCAATAGCCGCTTCAAGTCGAATGTAGTGGGGAGACAGTGGATTCGCCTCAATGTGCCTTAGACCTCGGACTTAGCCTCGACGTAGGTTCTCTGCTTGAAGGCCCAGGGTGACGTAGGAACTATAATGGTATAACTCTGATATCGTAGAAGTTCAGACTGGGCAAAATGTTTACTCTCAACTGGATATTGTCTCAAGGAGGATTTAGCTCGCAGTTGCTCGACTTACAGCATCTGTTACCGTTCAGACGTATTTAAGTCATCCAGAACACATTGTTTCGCATCCATTGGTATTACTGCTATTTGTCTTAGCATGAAATTTCAAGCGGTAGCCACCTGTTTAGCATCGGCAAATACTGCATACATGACGTCCGAGAAATGCACATTCATGTGCTTCCCTCACACGACAACTTGGTTCTCGAATAGTAGATAAACACAGAACACGAAAAAGTACGCCTGCATGCCGTGACTTCTCAGGTCAGTTATCGATGGTGCCACAGGGTAGGTCAGGTGTCAGGTGATGACCATACAGTGTGTGCTCAGATACGCATATGACTATGTCCGCACTGTATATCTACCATCCCGGTTTGTTATGAAAGAGCTTGGACCACCCAAAGTCAATGTAAACAAACCCCACCAGTAACCTCAACACACGCGCCATCAGCGATTTGACATCATACTAAAGACCCCCCAAGACATCACCCAAAAGGATCGCGATCCTCTAATTGCTGAAACTGCTTGCTCAAAGCCCGCATAACTTCCGAGTTTTGACCACATACTGACAATGTCGCCTCCGCGCCGTCGCTCAGCTCGACTGGCTGGCTCCGGTTCTTCTAAGGTGAGCTTCGTGATGGCATCACCACACCAAAAGACAAAACAACTGACCAGGTTTCGCAGAGCAAAGCGGCCACGCCTACCCTGTCGTCTGTCACCGAGCGTTCTGAATCTCCCCAACGCCTCCCCCGGATGAAGAACGATGCCGCGCCTTCTTCGCCTGCTCCTGCGCCATCGACGCCGGCCTCCTCAGCGGTGAAGCCTCCTCACGACGAAATGCACCCAAGCAAAGCACACCAGACCATGGGACAGCCCTCATCCGCCATGAGGCTGGGCTTCACGGACATCAAAGACAGTAATCGTTCTAGCGTTCAGCCTGACACTCCATCCAAAATCGGGGTGCCCGCGTCTGATTTTACTTTCCGATTCGCGCGCGAGGCTGCCGAAACCCAATTGAGCGGCGATGCTCAACGGCTGATGGAGGAGCTCCGAGAGCAGGCTGCGAAGATTAAGGCTGACTTGGTCGCCCAACGCGAGGCAGAAGGTTCTGATGTCGATGTCCATGGACGCAGAATTGCCAAGCCCAGGGGAAAATCTGGACGTTTCAGCGCGGCCCATATGGCGGAGTTCAAGAAGATGGATTCGATTGAGAACCACGCTTCTGCCTGGAGAGCTCAAGGAGGACGCTTCCAGCCCGTCATGTCTCTCAAGCGATCGCCTTCCAAGGCCAACCTGGACATGACGCCGACTACTTCTCCTTTGAAGTCTGGTCTGAAGCGCTCGCCTTCCAAGGCAGAGCTCGATGCCCCCACACCATCGACACCTCGTATCACGCAGAGCTTGAAGCGAAAATCCTCCCGAGCTAACTTGGAGGAGCTCCAACAATCACCATCACCCAAGAAGTCTGCTCTTCCTACATCCTCAAAGAAAACCCAGTTGTTCCCCAATGTCCACCAACGTGTGACCTCAAAGAGATTCAAGCAACGAGCGGAGGATGATGCGTCAACAGATCGACCTGTCTCGCGCGACCAGACATCAATTCCTCGACCCAAGTCCAGCGGAAATGGGACGGGCAAACTGCCTCCTTCGAACTCGGGTCTTGCCCGGCTAATGAGCCCAACTAAGGCTTCTCTTGCTCATACTGATAGGCCGACAATCTCCCTGGTCAAGTCGCCTTCAAAGCCTGACCTCAAGAGCGACCTCTCCAAGTCGACCACTCAGGACCTTACATCACCAGGAAAGCCGACCACTCCCCGAGCCCGCGTTATCAGCCCGAGCCGCTTCGAGAGAGTCAAGTCTATCCTTCGAGGACACCGAACAGCCTCTGGAAACGTTCAAACTGCGATCCCTCAACCGTGGGTCTCTCAGACCCCAGCTCCTCCAAAGGCCGACAAGGACAAGGCATTGCCACCCCTTCCGTTGACTACGCCTCGACGAAGGGTAACAAAGCGTGTCGCTTTCACTCCAGAGGTTACTCGTATTTCTGCCGAGCAAAACTCTCCCTCACCCCAGAAGTCTTCGCTCAAGGCTCAGTCAACACGGACCTTGGAAGACGAGCAGTTCCAAGGTCTCGATGGTATGCTTGCCAAAGCGGGCTCGGGCGATGTAGTCTATCCTGATCTTAGCGGGTTCAGACCTCTCCCTGAGCCTCCTACCGTGCAAAAGGATAATCTGCCTCCGTCTATCCCAGGCAAGTTCACCTTCCGCAGTGACCACACCATTGAGTTCGGAAACGCCCCTGCTTCCGGCTTTGGAGCTTCTCCAGGACAATCGAGCCTTCGCCATGTTCGACAGTCCATCAAGCCCGGCACGGAAATGCCTGGGAGCTTCCCTGCTCCTTTCTCTCCCACCTCTCAGGCGAACAAGGAGAACAATGAGCCTGGCCCTACTAAGCTTCTGTTTGGCGCTCTCCATGGCATGTCCAACAAGAAGCGACACCGGGCTAGTTGGGATGAGGAAGAGGCCGAGGAGAAGGATGCGGAACGGGCCGCCAAGAAGCGCAAGAATGAGCACGTCCCCGAGGGCGAAGCGCTCCTTGCTCCTCGACTTGTTGTTAGCACTCCTAGTGCCAAGAAAGTCAAGGCTGGCAGTGCAGTCCCGCGAACTCCTGGCTCTGCGAGCCCAACCAAGAAGCGCTCCGTTTTGAGCCTGAGCCGGCTCAACATGCTTGCTCGACCCAAGAACCGGGCCTAGGCCTCTTCTTTTTGACACAATGAAGTAATAATACGTGGCAGCTCATCGAAGCTGCGTGCTCTTTCAATGTTTGTACAGTACGACCTTCGTGCGCCTACAACTTTCTGGGTTTGGCTATTGCAAACCTTGACTGACCGAATATTTTGTTACCCTTGGCTACTGGTATCTTGGTCGGTGAGTCTGTTGGCCAAAGCCCTGAAAGGTCGCCGTGCGAAGTGAATGACGAACCACGGCTTTGCTCAGCTGGAGTTTTGAGATTGTGTTTTCCAGGCTGAAAGGTCTGCGTACCTATTTGTATGAAACCTGCGGATTACCAGGATTGATTAACTGGCTTGTTTTTTTCGGTACGCGGCAAGGGATTTGGGTCCGGTTAAGGCTTAGGGGCGTTTACGGCAAAACGGATCAGGTTGTCAAATTAAAACCAGATGAATAAAGTTCATCCTGTAGTTGATTGTATAGGATTGTTTACAAGGCCTACCTAGGTAGTCTTCCATTCCGTGGCTGTCTGTGATGTTGAACGTGCCGATGTGCTTTCCTCTTGCCACGATTTCATCTAGTGAACTTGCGCTCCTGCCACCAAGAACTCACCAACTTAACTTACAACTCTCCATCTCGGTCTTTAAACTTACCTACCTTACCTTAGCTCTCAAGACACGGATGAGTTCGGCCGGTGACACCGTTGGCAAGCCTATTCGTTTCTGCCATTCTTTTACAATTATATCTTTAACATGCTAATCGTGAACTCGAAACGCCCTCCCAATTCTCTTTGACAATGCCGTCCACCAGCCAAACCAACATCTTCACCTGCACATTCTGCTTTCATGTCTCTCACGGCCCTCCCCACGTCATCGGCCGCTCCTTTCGCCTTGCCTGCTCACCATGCCATGCGGCTCTGCTGAACCTCGCCATCTGCTGGGTCTGCGGGGAGCTCATATGCCGAGGCGACGAGTGCGTCAGCTTTGGATGGTGCTTCTGGCATCGAGCATGTTACGGGTGCTTGCTGTGTGGGAGCAGAGGTATCTGTCGGGGTGTGCCAGTGCAAGCGCTGTTTTAGGATGACGAAACAAGAGAGGACGGAGGATTAGGGACAGGCGGAGTAAAGGGTACCGGATGTGGAGGCAAGGAGGTTACAGAGGTGCCGCTGTGTGCGGCTTGTGTGGTCGAGGCTGAGGTTGATGGGGTGAGGGAGGAGAGCGTGATGGTAAAGATGGGCTTAAGGAGGGTTGACAGGGTAGATGGCGGGTTGACGAGGAGGAGATGGGAGGCGAAAGCCGGGGAGAAGAAAGGGCCGAAGGTAAGAAAGTTGATTTACTTCGCCTAGGAATCTTGACTGATAATGAAATACCGCAGTCTTCTCCCGCTTGGGAGTCGTCACACAAGAGCGGGGGAGATGCAACTGACGGCGAAGAAGCCAAAACCAGCAATCCTACCATTGGCTTCACAGACACTTCGCAGTCGGTCATCTGGGTGGACATCTTCGATCCCATCAACGGCCCATCCTTCAAGCCGAGTCCCTTGAAACCGATCCCGTTGTTCATGCAACGACCGCCAAACCCTGTTGTCGAGCCTCAACGCCAACCATCTGCCGTTGACGTCTACCTTCAGACCCCCCCGCCCCTGAGGAAACCGGCTTCTGCTCCGTGTACAGTCTACCCACAGGCATCACCCGCAACCTCTATCCCTGTGGCTCCAGGTTCTCGATCACCGACCCCGTCTCGCGGACATGATACTCATATATCTCCTGCGCTATCGAAAGGATACGCCGGAGATATCGGACCACTTGATCTGCGGCACAAACAAGCATTCACCTTGGTCAAAGAAGAGCCCCTGAAGCGGCCCTCATCAAGGCTAGCTCCGTCACGCCGGCGTTCAGACGTCAACTCGTCGGCATACCGAACACCTCCCGAATACCCCGACCAGGTGATGCGAGTGCCATATCCGCTGCCTCTGTCAACCGTCCGCGCGGCTAGCCCCTTACCCTCGCAGCTCACGTCGCACTCGCAACGACTGACGCAGGCTGCACCACAGTCGTCGGAGTACCTGGAGCGGTACCAGCCGGTGACAGCACCAGCGCGGATGGCGGAGGCGAAAAGACTGAGGAGGGTGGCTGCGAGCCTGAGTGATGAGGGATGTGGAAGAGGGAAGTCGGAGCAGGATGCGGGTGATTGGGGGAGAGTTGGAGCTGAGTTGAAGCGGTTCTTTACGGGACGATGAGATGGGAATGGTTGTATGGATTATTACGAACAGAGCCTACCTACAAGTCGACGAGTTTGTATCGTTAATGTGTAAGAATACGCTCAATCATCAGAGTCCCGGAGTTCAGTATGATTATAGTCAGCTGGCCTTGCAAGAGTTTGATAATTTCGGCAAGCTCAAGGGTCTAATGGGAGCTTGAGTAAATTCAAGTTGGTACGTGATAGTGTCCAGTCTATTATCAATCATATCATGGATGCAAGTAAGTACGTACGTACATTAAGGTATGGAGGGGACTAGGTCGGTCGGGAGCCGGCACATGTACCGAGGTCGGCTAATAATCGGCTCGGCTCAATTGAATCAGCTCCAGCTGAAATGCTTTGTCTGGAGCTCAGCAGTTGCTAGGAAGAGGAAGACAGCTGAACGATGTATGATGAGAATCCATCATTTGCATTTGCATTTGCATTTGCATTTACATCTACATTTACATTTAGTAGACTACGTAGTAGACCAGAGGTTAGCTCTGGGCGAGAAGTCGGAGAGTTATGCTTGAATGAAGCTTTCTCAGATACCACTCTACTCGGAAAAAGCTCTGCTTTGACTTTACGGGGAGCTACTGTACCTAGGTACTCTTCGTGTGAATCTTGAGCTGTAGCACAGAGCTCCTCGATTGCGGGGGTGGTCTCCGCAGGCAGTTCGTGCCCTAACAGCATGTTGCAAATCTTCCACAAAAATATTACAGCAATTTGTTAAGCGAGACGGGCCTGTAGCGTGCGTCAGAGTTTCCTCAGTGTCCCACTCGAGAGTCCAACCAAGGAGCCAGCCAGCTAATGACGAGCCAGTGAAGAAAGGCCGCGAGTTTGACTGCTTGGGTTTTTGTGTGAATCTGCTGCCCGACCCGAGCAGGAAATAGAGGCTGGTGTTATAAAAAAAATAAAATAAAGGGCCGGGATTTTCTTTCAACCGCCCCGCGGGCATCACCAAGTCACAAGTCACAAGTCCCAGTCCAGTCCATCCACCAAAAACACCACTCCCCTCCAGCACAGCTCCCTCTTACAAGGTCATGCGACCGTAACCACTTCTCGTCGCCCTCAAGAACTGATTTACGCCCCGGACGGAAGGCGATAAGCCCAAGGCGACGACAAAGATGTCGGTTGTCACAAAGGTATGTTTATTCTTATTGTCTTGCTGCTTTGAGTCTCATTGTGCTGCTGCTGCTGCTGCTGCTGCTGCATTTCGCATTCATTCCCCTGCGGTCAACACAACGCATGCCCTCGCTGCTCTGCTTTGTTCCCTCGCTCTTCATGTCCTCAGCAGTCGCACTGCTATACACCTCTACTCTTCCTTACTCTCACCTCTTTTGCTTCATCCTCTTGCTGGAAACCGCCCTCGGCCGTTTGCCGTTTGCCATTTCGTCGACCCAAAAACAGCCCCTCATTCCCGTCCTTCGTCATCGCCCGTCAGGTTGTTTGCCCTGCCCTAACCTAACGCGACGCCGACTTCCCTCGCACCCATACTCATATCAGATGATCGCCTTGTTCATCAATCGTCGGTTACCTCTTCAGCCATGGATGCTAACAAAATACTCAGAACCCTTTTGCCTACCTCGGTACGATTTAACCCTTCCCTTTCCCCGCAGGAACCAACCACGCTCGGTCGACTCCCCGACGCTGCCCAACGTCAAACGTCCCAATTATTCGTGCTGACATAGCGGCCTCAATCCAGGCAACGACAGCGATGGCGAGGAGAAGCCCGTCGTCCCTGTCAAGACTGTCGACAAGAACACCACTCGCACTACTAAGCGCAATGTCGAGCCCCAGGCTCCCCTAAGGGCCGGAGGTGCTGGAGGCAACCGCCGAGGTCCCAGTGGTAGCGAGGGTGGTTAGTTACACCCGGTCCTTGCAGTGGCATCCATTGAATTACTGACCTTGTGTTTGTAGCCTTCCGGGATCGTGGTGCTGGCAGCGATAGAAACCACGGCCGAACCACTGAGGAGACCCCCCGCTCTGCCGCCCGAGGTGGTGCTGGTGCCCGTGGCCGCGGTGGTGAGTAGCCTCGAAACGACACTCGCTATCATTTTGACATCAAGCTCACACTCTATAGGCCGTGGCGCTAGACACCCCCGTGAGCGCGAAGACCGACACACCACTCGCACTGGCGCCCATGGGTATGCTCCAATCATCTATCTTAATTTTCCGCCCAACATACTGACTACGAACCTACAGTGGCTCCGAAAAGCAGGCTGCCCAGTCCTGGGGTGCTGTCGAGGGTACTGCTGAGCTTAAGGACGAGCAGGCCGGTGAAGCTATCGCTAAGGACGAGCAGAAGGATGCTCTCGCCGAGGATGCCGCTGGTGAGGCCGCCGCTGAGGAGGAGGCCGAGAAGCAGGTCTCATACGAAGAATATCTCGCCCAGCAGGCCGAGAAGAAGGCCGCTCTCGACGCTGGCCTCAAGGTCCGTGAGGCCAACGAGGGCAGCAAGCTCGACAAGAAGTGGGCCGACGCCAAGCCCCTCGAGAACGAGGAGGAGGAGTACTTTGCCCCCACCGGCGGCAAGGCCCAGCGCCAGCGTGAGCGCAAGGTCAAGCAGACCATTGACTTTGACCCTCGCTTCGTCGAGCCCGAGCGCACCCGAGGTGGTGGTGGCCGCGGCGGACGCGGCGGCCGTGGAGGTCGTGGTGGTGAGCGTGGCGGCAGTGACCGTGGCCGTGGAGGCAACTTCCGCGGCGGTGCCCGTGGTGGCCGCGAGAACAACGCTCCCAGCTCTGCCACCATCAACACCAAGGACCAGTCGGCCTTCCCCAGCCTCGGCGGCAACTAGATTGCCAGCACTCACTCAGAGAGCTCCATAAACCCTCCTTACATGTCGAATAGCTACATGGGTCAACGTCATGTCCACCCCCCTTTTCGCTCAAATTTTCTCGTCCTGGGCAGAGGGGGACCATATCCGTTGTTTGAAAGGTTGAAAAGGTTGACCATTGGTTTCGTGGCCGGATTGCGTCAGTGCGTGATATAGGAGGACTGAGATCTTCTCACTAGCTCGGCTGCACACAGAAAATTTTCTACCCTCTAGGTCTTCTCAAAGGTTTTCCGTACAAAATTCAGTTGAAATGTGCTTCACGGTCTTTGTTTACTTGTGGTTCCCGGAAGTTTTGCGTGAAAACCAGACATTGATGAGCTGAGCTCACGCATCTTTGTCCCTCCTTTTTTGAAGGACTACTTGCTGTTCAGAGGCATACAATTGACTTGTCACATAGCACTTCTCAGGAGGCATAGTAGTGGTTGAGTACTATAGCTTTCTGCCGTACCTCCAGACAATTCTTCTGTCGTCTGTTCACCGTTGTTGTCAGGCCGGCTCCTATCCGACCAGCCTCAACATAGCCGTTCCTTGGACACCGTGCTCTTACAATGTTCCCAAAGGCTGCATGTAAGTAAGCCTTGAGCTTGAAACAATTACGAGGCCAAGTCTAAAGGAGAACACCGAATCTCAGCCTCGCTAAACAGGTGTCGTCCTGCAGCCCCTGACACTACTTCTTTGTTCAGTGCCGGTTTCCCCGGAGTGACCAGAAACAACCTTATCTAACTGGTCAATGAAGAATACAATGTATCAGCTGTCAGCCTCGTCTGCAGTATCAACAAGGAGTTCCTTTGTTCTGTTGAAGATTTCTCCTGAAGACAACGCCCCAAGTCGTCCATCCCTCCAGTACAGCTTCACCAGCCAAAGATGAACAGCAACATGCCTTGGTATCTCAACCTTGTGACCACGTATGAGCAATATCGTCAACCGAGCTCTTTGTTCTCTGGTAGCCTCCTGGGGTCAGTCAGTGCATTTGCCGAGAACACAGGCTCTGGCCCCTGAGGTATAAATAAATGCTTCGAGCCCTCCTCCAAGTTCGTCCCTTCTCTGCTCACCAAACTTCTCAGACAGAGTACAGCCAACAGTGAGCGCAGACACAAACACAAACGTCCACTTGCAAACCACGACACTATGTCCAACCCCACCAGTCTCTCTGAAAACATGCTCGCCAGCGGCCGCCGCGCTGTCGAGAGAATCTCCGGCACTAAACGGAGTTCTCACCGTTCTCTTGTCCCTGATCCTGCGCTAGAGGCCCAGGAGAAAGAGAAAGACCTCGAGGGGTTCCTCAGCGGGGAGAAGAAGAAGACTGCGAAGAAGGACCCGGGGTGCTGCTCGTGCTTCAGCGGTAAGTAAATGTTGAGTCAGGTGAGTAAAGGGAAAGCCAAGCAGATGTGAAAAGGAGTGTATCTACACAGATAACGAAGAGCAATTGACTTTGATACCTCAGCATGACCTCTCAAACCTAAGAGTAAGTGGCACTTCACAACTGACAACCCAGTAGTAAGACCTGCAACGAGATACAGAGTAGAGAGGGGTAAAATCGCTTTTCATTTCTTCATAATACTAACAAACAGGATAAGGACCCAAGAAAGTCTATGCTCGCCTTGAAAACGCATGAGCCGCATCCATCCCAAGAGTAAATGCTAACAGTACGGCGTTGAAGATGGCCATCATGTAGAAAGGCGCACCATTCGACACCCGGTCAAACATAAATCCTCCCAGTTTCGTAAGTAGCAGAATAGCAACACCGCCGCAGAGGGAATATACGCCTGCAATGGATCCCTTGAGACGGAGGCGCGACGCAGCCTCCTGGTCTGTCGCAATGCTGATAAGAGGCCGGCTCTCGCCGTCAGTGGACTCGTGCTCGTCCGGTTGCAACAAGGCTTCGCGGCGAGTAGTTCGGGGTAGCTCAGCGGCGAGGACGCCACGGCCGAGGGATCCAAGACTGCAGACGATGGCACCGATCTGGCTGATGCCGAGGAGCGAGACAACAAAGAAGATTGCGGGACTGCCGCCTCGGCCGTCCACGTTCTTGATCTCCGGGCTAGAGAGCTGCGGTAGGATGACGTAGCCCACGATGCCAAATATGGTTGAGACGACGATGGGGTAGTTTATGCGGTCTGTTCGGCTGGCGAGATATCCAAAGACGGGTGCGCAGATGAGACCCATGAGTTGCGCCACGCCTGTGAGGATGGAAGATAGTACGTATGCGGCCCGGCATTCCTCTTTGAGCTCAGGGGACGAATCATGCGGTGACCCTTTACAGAAGCCATTCTTGATGTAGAAAGTGTTGACAAAGAGAGGGATGAAGAGGGAAATGGCAACGCTTGACGCCCGGGCTACGAAGCCGCCAATATATCCCAGACCGATTCGGTTGTCGTGAACTCCGAGCAGGACCGAGTCCTTCAGAAGATGGAGGTAGGGCACCAGTTTCTAATCCCTATTAGCAAAACAATTTCCGGCAAAAAGGCAAACAGCACTCACCCTTCGCCGGTGACCGTCCAAACCGGACCTTGAAGTCGAATCATGTTCGTCCTTCAGTCCGAAAAGCAACCTCCAACCCTTGCCTTCCTCGCCCTTGATATTGCGCAAGCCAAATGCGACAAAGATGGCCACTGCAAAGGCGACAACGGCGACAACGTAGAAGCTATAAGACACCGCATCGGCCGGCGTCACACCCTTCCGCTCTGTGAACCGTGCGGGTAAGGGGAGGAACAAGACCAACGCCACCAGGGCGCCGCATCCAGTGAAAAGCCCTACGAATCCTGCCAGCTTTGAGGGCCTTCCGGCCTTGTCGTTGGCGTCTGTCGAGCTCTGTTCGGTGGAGACGGACTGCGTATATCGCTCCGGTGTAATCGTCAACTCGGACTCGACGGAGAAGGCAACGCTGTTGCGGGCAGTCTGAAGGGCCTTGATCCTCGCTTGGGCCTCGTCTTCGTCGTCGGTGCCATCATCCGTCAAGGAAGGCAGAATCGCGGTTACCATGGTAGCCCTGCCAAGGTCAGTATCTCACCAATTGAAGTCAGAAGAAGCCCCAAACTCACGCTGCAGACGCGCCGACTGCGAACAAGACGCGCGCCAGCAATAGTTGCGGATACACCGCGCGCGCCTGAACGAACAAGGCTAGCGAAACTCCAATGACCGCATATCCAATAACGGCCACCCATCTCACACCCAGACGATCCGACACAAGACCCCATCCCGGACAGGCGACGAGAGCAACCAGCTCGTCCACGAAACCCAGTGTGCCCACAACATCGCCAACACCCTCCTTCTGTCCAATCAAGTCGGTAATGACAAACGAGACAGAGCTATTCAAAAAGACAAGAAACGAGATGGAGAAGAGCGAGATGCCGAGGAGGTACGTCAGCGCCTGGAGGGGCGTCGTCGACGGCGCAAAAGGGAGATATCGCAGCAGAAACGCCATGGTGGGGTCGCGGATGTAATCTGGAGACTCAGAAACCTTGTGTGGAGGGAGGCAGCAGTTAAAAAGTAGACTATACAATATCGAAATGAGTGGCGGACAATGTTATCACATCGCGAGGCCGAGGGCAGAAAGGAATCGCGTGGTCGCGGAATGTTGACGTATTTGTTGCCTCAGCTCCCGTCGAGACCAAACAGTAGAGGAGAGCTAGTTGAAGCTCGGATGTCGGGAGCGCGGGAATGACGGGGGGCATTACATAAGCTTGATGCCTGAATCCTGAGCCCGGTATCGCAGTTGAAAGTTGATATCATAGAACGGAGTCACGTATAATAAAATAAAGCAGTCAATTTCCCTTGGAAAATACTAACAATAATGACTGGTATTCGGCCCAAGATATCAACTACCTCCAAGTGTTCATCACATGTGCCCATGCATGTATGTTGATATGGTGATTGCACTATCCTCTGGTCGATTGGACCAGGTTTATAGAGGGCAAAAGAAATATATAATCTAATGGCTTTTCATCTTATGCTTCCTCATCTCCACTAGATTCAAACCTTGCTCATGCTGCATCAATTGACACAAACTAACCCAGACTCCATGCTCTTGCCCCAACTCCAAGAAACCCATAAACCAGCCAGCTTCTCACAGCCCAGCAGAGTAAACACCTATGCAGCCAACCGTCTACCACGCCCAAAGCACCTTGTGGTGAAGAGTCCTCGCACCCAACCGCTCAAACTCGAAGGGTGTGATCCATGAGTCGTTGGTTGACAGCTTGGCAAAGACGCTGGCGCCCTTCCATGTAACCACCTGTTCGTCCATGTCTCTGGCGCTTCGACTCACCAGAATTCGGTCATAGAGATCAGGTCGTCGGGCCTTGATCTTCTCCTCTAGAACCACGGTGAAATGGGGAACCTTGGCGCCACCGCCAATGACCATGATACTTCCCAGGAGGTCTCGCAGCTTCTTCTCGTCGCCCTTGGCAGCATTCTGGATACTCGTCAGAATGGCAATGTCAAGAGGTGCTACAGGTAGCACGGCGTCCCGTTCGGCGGCCATAGATTTGGCGGTTCGAGCAGAGGCATCAACAAACATGCCCGGCGGCGGTTGCGAGCTCTGTCCAGGAATAGGGGTTCCTGCAGCATGGGTACCGTTAGGCGCCGGGCTGCCTCCGTTCACGCCCTCCTTGTCCTTGCCGGCAAACACAAACGCAGGGGGGGCTGGCGTGCCAGCTCCCTCGGGCGCGGGAGAACCGGCGTGAGAAGCCATAGGAGTTCCGTTCACAGCACCATCCTTGCCGAGAAAGTTAAACTGCGCCTTCTCCTTGCTCGGCGTTGACACATCGGGCTGCGATTGCGGGAAGCCATTGGCGTTAGACATTATCGATGGTTGCACAAGTGCCAGGATGGCTAGCTGGGCGGCGGAAGTAGGATCGTCGGGAATGTCGACGTCGTATGCGTTATAAGACCGGTCCACCAACTTTCGTCGACCCTTCAGCTTGGTGCTGTTATCGAAGATAGAAGGATCGTACACTCCCATTGGGGCGAGGATGACCTCATCATAGCTCTTGAACTGATATTTCCGGGTTGCTTGATTGGGCGCTCGAACATGGAATTGGAAGAGCTGAACAGAGATATCCGCTTGCGACATGGTGCAGTGCTTGATCTTTAGCTCCTCGGCAAGGAGAAAGTCATATCGTCGACGCAGGTTCATATCCTGATAGGGAAAATTGTCGTAGAGCATCATCTTGAGGAATGTGTCGGTAATGTCGTATCCTCCGTATTTGAGGTTGATTCTTGAGTCGTCGATGCAAAGACCGTCTTCCACGCAGGTGATGGACGTCTTTTGAGCTCCCACGTCGACCACACAAGCTTGCGTGTACCCGGCGCCGAATGTGGCCGCCATGCTTTCTTGGATAAAACATACCCTACTAAACTCAAACCAAGTCATGCAAGATCGCAGCACTTGCTCGACGTATCGCTTGTCATAGAGATCGGGAATGACGAACACACAGCTGTACTGTTGCCACTCGCTGTTCGTCTTCAAGCCTAGCTCTTGCCTCAAGGCCTTGTCGAGTAAGGTCTCGAGGTCGTCATAGAGATGTTCTTGGCTTGTGTATCCGTCCTCGTGCCACAATCCGTGCTGAATCGGCCACCAGAGCTTAAACTTTGGGTTCGAGTCGTCGGGAACGCGCTGCGCCTGGGTTCCAATGAAGCATGACGCTAGTGATTCAGGGTCCTCGAGCGTTTCGATGTCGGTCCATTCAATTTCGAGCGGGTCATTGTGTTTCTGGATGATCTCGGGCTCTGTGCGGCGGTTGAACGTCTGAACGAGCTCCTTGGAGTTGGGTAGAACCTTGCGCTTGTTGGCGCGCATCTCGACTTTGAGGTCATTGCACATCTTTTGATACTTCTTGGTCCATTCCTCCCCATGTTGTTGGTCTGTCGACTTGGCCTCAAATTGCCGTCGCGGAAGGGCTTCGTACATCTCGGATTCGGTCTGAGGGAACTTGGTCGCCAGGGTCATGGGAATTGTCTTGGGAAGCGCGTCGCTGGCAAAGCCTATCCGAAGGTTCTGACTTCCAGGGTGAATCACAATGACCCTCGAAGGGTCCATGCCTGCGGAGGGCGTTGCGGCACCATCTTCCTCAGCCAAGTCTGCGACAGGAAGAGGCAGCTCGCCGTTGGCCGTCTTGGATAGGGCGCGATCGCGGTCCCGAGCACTTTGTACTAATCGATCGCGGGTCGCATCGCTTTGGAGACGGAGGGCGAGAACTTGGTCATCACGCTTCATATAATCGCTAACGCAGTATCAGCACAGGCCCAACGCGCATCCGAGAGAGATTGATGTACGTGTAGTAATTCTTTTGGTTGATGGGACTGACATCAGGCCAAGTTGTCAGTTTCATGCCATTGTCGGTCCTCTCCAGGCCTGGGAACAATCCTGTTAGCATAGGTGTCTTGAGCGACAGCCGGATTGCTCGATGGCTCCAGCAAGAAATAAACCATACCTTCCCGCAGGAGGACCCTCTCGCTGACTTTGCCGACCATGGTGACGACTGGACCGTTCCTCAAGTTGTGGCGACGACTGCGCTAAGGCGAGCTCACATCGATGTTGGGGAGATGAAGAAAGCTGATGCTCGCCTTCAAGCTCGACCTAGAAAACTCCAGGAGCGCATTCGTCCATGGCCGTGATCGCGGATGGGCGTGCATCCCTCGGATTATCATATGATCCGATCCGAGATTGAGAAATCTATTGGTAAAGTTATTAAGCTAACTTAGGCACTAAGATGATTATAGTATATCTTGAGCTTTTTAGTAGTTAAATGATTATTTATATGAATTTCTTTTTATTATACTTATTATTTCTAGATCTAATAAAGGGCTTACTATGCAGATGATTTTACATCTCTCGGATTTCTAACAATCCGACACCCGATTTGGCCCTCTGAGGTTAGGTACTTCAGCTCCTCCCCCACAGGACGTCGCTTTCCCGCTGTGGAGCTTGATACACCTCGGCATCTAGAACCTCATCGCCAACTTTCCTGAAGGCTATCAATAACCCACTGTGCCAAAAGCGGGGGTGCATCTCCTTGGCACATCAGGATGCTAATGCGGTATACCCGTCTGCCTCAACAGCTAAAGCCTTAGCTCTCGAGATGGCTTGGGGGCGTGGCGCGGAAGACTCATCATGAGACCTCCTCTGCTACGTAGTATAGTTAAAAAAACAGAATCTTCCGTTTGGGGCGGCTTTTTTCACGAAAGATGAGACCGCATTAAGCATTCTGAGTCTTCTGGAGTACCAGACCCGAAGATGAGGGCATCCTCGCATGCTGCTACCACACGTCCGTCGCACAATAGTTCTGCATCAAGAATCCCCACCGAAGCCAGGGCGTCTGACCTACATGCTGCTGCCACGTACTGCTATGGATACTCTGAATGTATTTCATATTCATATCGTTCATTGGCCGAAATCTGCTGTTGTACTGTAGAGAGTCTTTTCTGAGACTGCCCAGCCGAGGCCCTCCCGCTTCCCCGCCGACCGACCGGGGTGGGTGGTCACAGAAAAGACCAATGCCACAAACAACTGATTCCTAAGACTTCCAACTCTGGCTTTGCTAACGAGGGCAATGAATTAACGTAACAAGGACAAATTTACTATATCATTGCTGCGATCCCTCGTTCTTACCCACTTACTATTCGACTTGTCTGCCCTACAATCTCCTCGTGTTGGTGAAGACCACCATGGAAGCTCATATCGCTATCGCGGAGCATAGCTCGAATCTGTCAACTTCGTCGACCAACCAGCTACATACTCTGGTCCGCTTGCAGCCATCCTCATGGTCAGGCCCGGTTCTTCTAGCAGCCTTCCTTGGCTATGTCTTCCTCTGCTCTCTTCTTCGATTTCGGCGGATTGACTCTGTTCGCTCTCGAAGTGGATTCAACGACCGCACATCTCTCAGCCGGATGACCAACCAAGATGCCTATGAAATTCTGAAGAACATTGCGCAGTTAGAATTTCCATTATTCTACGACCTTTCTGTTCGATTGGCGTTATTTGAGGTGAGCTTGAGTGTGTGCCGCTGTCGTCATGAGTCGAATACTGACCCTGGATAGACTTATGCTGTCCAGAATATTGCCAAACTTCTTCATGCTGCTAGTGATCTAAATAATCGCGAGAAAGCACCGAAAAGGTACGATGAATTAAATTCTAGACGTCGTAGGCTTCAACGCTAACACTCCTAGATATGCGGACACTGAGATCGTCTACTGCTGGTAATTGTGACCAAAATAAACCTGTAAACACGGCACACTGACTCCCCACAGCTTCGCAAACTTTGCACCCACCTCGACTGAGCTGCACAAAGCAATAGCTCGGATAAACTACCTCCATGCTCCATACATCAAGAGCGGCAGGATCCTCCAGGAAGATCTGCTCTATGTCCTTTACGCATCTATGGCGGAGCCCGTTCGGTTCCTCAATCAATATGAATGGCGCAAGCTCACTGATATGGAGGTAGCAGCTTTGGCGACAGTTTGGAAATACGTCGGCGACATGATGGAGATTGACTATAAGACCCTGCTCCAGAAGGACGAGTGGGTAGATGGTCTTGAGTTCTTCGAGGATGTGTCACGCTGGGGAGAGGAGTATGAGGATAGGAATCTACGTCCCATGAAGGAGGTATACGACCTGGGCCATCTCTTGATGGATCTGCTGCTGCAGTCGCATGCAAAGATTGCCAGTCCCGTCGCCTATCCTGCAGTCTGCGTCCTCATGGGACCTAGGCTTCGACGTGCGTTCGGGTAAGCCTATCCTCTGTTCCACCGCAAAAGGGAGGACCTGTTCATGCATTCTAACATGCAGACAGATTCCCAGAGCCTGGCCTAGCCATTACGGTCCTGACATATAGCCTGCTACTCATACGAAAACTCGCCGTCCGCTACCTCTGCCTTCCTCGATTAGTTCGCACAGAGTACATCTCCCAACCAGACCAGCAGACGGGACGTATCAGCGCCTATCATTATATGAAAGAACCATGGTACGTCCCCTCGACGTTCTGGACCCGCTGGAATCCCGAGGCGCTCATCACTCGGTTGTCTGGCGGACTGCTTCCTGGTGATGGCGGCGCAAAGTTGAAGTCCGAAGGTTTTCTGTTTGAGGATTTGGGGCCTGATAGGTTTGTTGGCAAGGGCGCGGAGGAAGCTAAGATCATGGAGGGGGTAGTAAGGGAGATAGCATCGTCGGGTTGTCCCTGGGCTGCGTCAAGGACCTGATGCACTTCACGGCAAAGCTTGGCTCATAACTTACAAGGTGATGAACATGCCCTCGATTTGGATGGATGTCAACAATCAGTTCTGTTTGAGAGCGTCTTTAGTCCGATCGCTCTTCTACATATGCGAAAGCAAGAAAACTTTGTAGGCTACCCTTCGATATGTGATATCGATGGCCGTCAAGCAGCCACCCATATAAGGATAGTCCCAATGAAAGTTACAAGCACATGCCTTTCTATAACCTTGGTACTACGAGACTCATGACCTCTGTCCCTAATTCTGTTAATAACTTATATGGTGTGTTCTCTCTCTGACCTCCCGCAAATGCTCAAGTTCAGGGTAGCCACTCGCTACTGGAATCGACGGGCAGCCAACTACGGATACCTCATACGTCATTCATCGCCCGCTTGGACAAAGAGCATACCGCCCGCCTTGCTTGGCCAAGTCTGCGATTCTTGCTCTCCGCATCAGGAAATAGTACGAAGCTCTTGGAGTTCCATACCGCCGGAATCTGATCAGCATTCCCCGCTGCATGTAATCTTATGTCAGGCACCTGCGAAGCAGATCACCTGACGTAGTTGGCACCAATTGCCACTTCCAATTCTCAGTTCAACATTACTACATCACCTTCATAACAAGAAAGCTACCAGTTAAAGACCGAAAGACAAGACCACAGGAGAAGCCACTGCATATTGTCTTTAAAAAGAACAAAAGGCCACAATTCAAATAGAACGAGAACCTCATCTAAAAGACGCCTAGGACAAGCGCAATCGCCAAGATGCCCCCCGTTCCCATCTACGCTGCGAGTCCCATCACGGCGGCCAAGCCATCAGGGATCACTCCCCAAACAGCGCACCCCGAGAACCCGGAGGCCTCAGCAGGAGCACCAACAACCACCGAGTCGCCTACCAGCACTTACCCGGCAGCCCAGCCCGGGGCGCGTCCGTCCATGCCAGCGCCAACGGGAGCACCTCAGCCCTCCGTAAATGTCCAGCCAACTCCGACCCGGGCGACCGTCGACGCAGGTCCTCCGGCCCCGCAACCCGGAGCAGTGCCGACGGCTCCAGGCGGAGGTTATCTACCGCCGCCGCCCAAGGTGGGCGAGACGCTGCACAGCACCCAGACCCAGGCTACAGAAGTGCCCATGCCTCCGCAGATGTCCTATGCGCCAACCGGTACATCGGAGTTCGCCGCACCACGTTCATCAACGACAACGGCACTCGGGCCCTCCGCGATGGCAGGCCTGGGACCGACTCCTGTGCTGGGCGGAGGCTCCGGGAGCGACTTCTCGCATCCACCGGGCTACCACCAGGACGTGCGCGCGTCGGAGTTCACTAGTTCCCAACGCGCGGCCCATGAAGCTGCCGTTGCACAGGGACGGAGGCCGTCGTTGATCGGAGACGATGATGGTGAAGGAGTGTGGTCGGCGGCAAAGAAGTGGGCTTCGGTTGCTGGCGAGAGTCTGGCAGCTGCCGAGCATGAGGTCTGGAAGAGGATCAACAAGGAGTAACAGGGAACAAGCAATGACAGTCTGACAGAGCAAGGAATGATGCGGCCTCGGTGGTAAGGCTACGGCCGGAACGACGGGCTGCTTCTTTCTGCGTAAATAGATTAATATTTGAAGGGGATCGGACCCGTTATCCATGGTGTTTCCATTGTTCTATTTCCAGCGCTCGGGAGGGAAACGGAAACAGACAAGCATGTGCCGAAAGTCAGAAACGTCTCCCGCAAAGCACTCTGGGATTTTAGGTAGCATTGGAAAGACAAAAAGATATCTGCGGGGGTAATATGGCGTCACTATTGGCTTATGATGTCCGTTTCGAGAAAAGACGTGAATGATGGCGGCCATGAGCATGTTGATCCAATTTCCCATTCAAGTGATGCTCAGGGACGGAGGCATCGGACCCTGGTCACAAAACGGCCTTACCGGGGGCCCACAGAAGAAATCGTGGAACAGCGATAGAAGACGGAAAAGAAACTTGGGCGCAGGGCGCTGTCAGTGCGCAGCGCGACAGATCGTACTGGGCCACTGGGTATTCTGTAACTCCTGGACTTGATACATACGAGGCGCAGCTTGTCTCGAAAGGGAAGTACTACTACGTAGGCGAGTATCCTCTCGGCGTCCTGAGGTTGACGGCCGCAAGGGACAGGC
>JAAVUK010000437.1:0-25222 GCA_014899095.1 Fusarium buxicola
TGCCCTGGGCGGGGGGCTTCAGGGCCTTCTGGGGCGTTCTGTAGCCCCTTGTGCAGAGGGCTTCAGGCAGGGCGGCACTGCAGCTTTAATGGGCCTCTCAGCGGCACTCAATCGAGTTCCACGCCTCAGCTCTCGCCAGATAAGCCTTTTACTATTCTGGTCAGCCCTCAATTGCGGCTTGGCCCCCTCCGGATCAGATTCTCAGTTTTTGTAATGGATCGGTTCCCCCTCGCCTGTCAATCTGACGTCGCCTGAAGTCCGAGGGTCGATCGCTGATCCTGTTTCCCCTCCCTCTTCCCAAGATCCCCTTTCTCGAGCGAAAATCAATACCAAGCCTAGACCCAACGAGGTCGGGTTCCAGGCCCAGCCAATGCCCTATGAGATCCGCACCGTAGACTAGAGGGGAGCTGCAAAGCAAAGATGGACCAGTCCGGGGATGACCGCGTGTCCGTCTTGTCCCCAGGCTGTGCGTCGCAGACAATACAATTTCAGTCACGTAAACACGAAGCCTTGGATTGGCTCGCCGATCAAGGGTGACGCTTGTTGCAAGCTTAAGTGGCCCCTCCAAGAAGCCCGAATCGAATTCCGTCGCAAAGAAGAGCGTTTGAATGACGCTAAATTACCGCGGATGGCGGGTCGTTCCTTGCAGCGCGCTGAGAGTTTTTGTCTGCTGTGTTATGTTCGTGTCGTGTGTCTCTGGCGTCCGGGGTCAAATCCAATTGCCGCGTGGGTGTGGGCGAATCGAATTGGGCAAAGACGATGATCGTGGGACCGCGGAGAAGGTTGCTCTCCCATGTCGTCGTTGACAGCTCGAATGTTTCGACGACTCGTAGATTCGCTGCTTGATGCTATACGTAGTATACCAGAAGAAAGGGGACATGCCCTTCTCGACAGGCACTGTCAATCCCCCCCCCCCCCAATGGTCAACGAACGGATGAGCGGTGACCACGAATGCTATCTTGGAGGGGGTGGGTTCAGATGAGAAATGGATAATTGGGATCTTTGGGAAGGGCAGCGTGAAGGGCAGCGTGAAGCGTGCGTGCCAAGCAAATGTCTGAGATTAAGCACAGCAATCAAAGCCACAAACTGGTCAAACTGGTCAAACTGGTCAACCCGGCGAGTCACAAGGAAGCATGGCCGTCTTTCGGGGTCCAAGTCCACTTGTAGGGCCTGGGCCCGCCACACGGAGGAAATAATGAGTGAGAATGAGCTGGTCAGGTTATCCAGTCAAGCACAGATGCAGTTATGAGTTGGGCAAATGGATTACTGCAATGTCCTGTGATAGTGGACTGAGAAGACCAGTGGACGGGACAAATCGAGGACAGCCAGCTGGCACAACAGCAGCCGTCGAGAATTGTTCCATACAGATCCTGGCAACGAACAGAGGGTTGTCATCGCACCAGCATAAGTACCCTTTCCATCGTGCATGATATGATGTTCTCTGATGAGTACGGCAACGTAGAACAGCAGAGAGAGCTGAAGAGATAACAGCACGAGTTGGGCTGCCTGACGGGCTGCCTGATGGGCTGCCTGATTTGGGGGTGCAGAGGGTAAGCTTCATCGCGTGCCCAGCTGATAAGGGACTGCACCGACGCGCGCACCTCATTCAGCAACCACCTGTCGTCGTCGTCGGATAAGCAATCTATCTCTGACAGCATGGCCAGTCTATCGGCGCGGTAACAGGATGCATAAACCCTTTTTCGTTGCCTCTCATGGCAAGCGACTCGCCATCCCGAGGCTACGAGTCGCTCTCTTTTGCGAGTCAAAAGTGAGAGCCCGAGCCAGAGACAGCCTTTGGCGGCAACTCCGGGACTCCCCCGAAACTGGAACTCTAACCGGACCCTCGGAGCCCACCTCAATCGTGCATGGAAATAGAACAGGACCCTTATCTGTTGTTTTTTGCTCGTGTTTTCCGCCCGCATCCGGCGGTTGCACTGCCTGCCGAAACCATCCATTCATAGATACCATGGGCAGTCAGAAGGGGCCTCGAAGCTGTCACCATCTGCAGGGTCTCGGGGGCACGAATGACGACCATTTGGCCAAGACATTGATTCAACCCTCGGCGACGCCATGTCTCTGCTCGTTCGGCTGCTCGGCCCAGTCCTCCTACTTACTCCCCGCGACAGATTCAGGAGGGAGGGTGAGAGTGAATGGTGACGCACAGAACCGCAAACAGGGCACGCCAGAAATCTTGCATCTCGCCAGGTGTCCATTCCAAATTTCCCTATCCCGTCTTGCTCGACTCGAGAGCCGAGAAAACTGACCATCTTTTTCATATCTTCATTCTTCCCCGAGCAGCTCTGCCTCTCGAGACTCACCATCCTTGGTTCTGGCATTGCATTTCTTTGACCTTGATTACCGTGACATCACAGTACAGTAGTTCCTAGATGCTCTATCCCTGGTCACGCGAACCAGTCCATCCGATCAATCCGTCACGTCACACCCGACTGCACAAGAACTCCATACCGCGGGCCAGACTTCCCCCGTTTGTCCTCGTACTCTCTCTTGGGTGATGGAGCGAAACCTTAGTGCCCCCTCTACGAACTGAGGGAACTGAGGCGACCTGTCCCTCGTGCTCTTGTGCCGTCCCGTCCCCTTGGCGCTTTTCTTATCACCGGCCTCCTATTCGCCCTTGGCCATTAGCCCTCCTCCATGTGAAAACGCGGGGTCTGGCTCCTTTTACCCCCACCCTGCAGGGTCTGGCTACGACCCTTATCGTGGATTGGTGATCCCCTCGTTGGCCTAGCATCAAGAGTCCGTCTCTATGGGTTCTCAAAGTTGTGAGAGTCGCAAGTGGTGTGCCAGTTGCAGTATTTAACAAGGCTCAAATACTTTCGCGCTCAGATACAGCTGCGTTCATCGAGATTAAAGGCTGGCGCATATTGCTGATGGTTCTTTGAGGCCATCATTCCAGGCTGACAGCCCCAGGTGCCACGCTGAGCCTGGCCGTCTTAGTGAACTATTTAGCACACTACGTACTCATCAGCAGCCTGAAGGGCTCACCAGACTAAAACCCCGGGTGCCTAACTAAGGCTTCCGCGATGCCCCATGTTTCGCTTCATCGCCGTCACGGGACACGCCAAATGACCCTGAGCTTGAACGACATGTCAGCCCAGCACCAGGCCTGTACAGTACCTAGGTATCCGCTGCCCGCCCGCTGCCCGCTGTCCGCTGCCCGCTGTCCGCTGTCCTCCGCGAGCACCCGACGCTTCAAACCCGTACCGAGCCTCCATCCCGTACTACTTCGCAAGGCCTCCGGTGATCGGAGAGCCTTATCGCGAACCCACTGTTAGTAGATGAGCTACCGACAAGCTTTCATCGACATTTCCCTCATCTCAACCAGGCGATTCCCTTTTCATCGCTCCGGCTAGTGCTGCCGCTTTCAGCTTGGGACGAACACCTCAGGTTTAGAAGTGCAGAAGTACAGTACGTATCGCCGCGACGATGCAATCATGCCCACTATTACCCGCTGCTTCATGACGATAGCCAAGGGACTTCCCCAGATTGAGCCATTTAGCAGATACCTAAGGTAGGCATGCATAACTTGGTACTATTGTCCAGCTTGGATGGCATCATTGGAGGGTCCTGAATACAAAGGTGCCCTTGGATGAAATGGCTCCAACTCTACCTTGAGAATGGCAACGAGCATGAGAGCACCAATTGCAGCCCGTCGGACACCAGCCATGGCATGTTCGATAACCAGGGACCGGGTTCTATCAGCTTGCAGAAACACATCTACTGGTTCTCCTAAGCCGCTTTCAATGGTCAATCCTTCCATCCTCATTCACCTAAGAAAGACGATCTTGTCCACGTTGGTAAGACTATCGGGGCCCTCGGGGGCTGCCGCCGCCTTTAGACTGCCGGCCGGCATTCTCCTTGCCAGGAAGGGAAGCTGGCTTATGCCTAGATATGCATGGACGCACACTTGCTGCACAATGGGAATGCGATCTCGTACGATGGTCTGGGGTAAGTTCGATTTGGAATGAACGGAGGAGTCATCGCCGATGAAAGGCTCATCGGGAACACCACAATCTCTTTGATGTTCATCGTTGTCTTCATTGTGAGCATATGGTCTTTACGAATTCCAGCTTACCTTGCATGACTTGACGCCTTATAAACCTGCTGCAAAATTACGCTATCCTGAGTTCGCTGAAGCTGAATATGTCAGTACACCATCTTGGTAAAGACATCAGCGTGTTCCTATCAGCCGTTGGACTGTAGCAATGTCAACGTACAACAGTCGCAGAAACCACAGACTGCTTAGCTTGCAACTACGCAATCTTGAAAATAACCATCGCGCTATTATGTGGGTCTTTGAACTGGTGCAACTAAGTATTTGAACCTTAGAATCACAGCAGTTGCCAGATCTCTTGCCAAGGTATGTATAGGGTACCTAATAACAACAGTGAAGCATTCGTGACAAGATGTTAGTAGTGTTCCCTGTGTTAAGATCCCATATAAGAGCAATACTTCTCTTTCCTAAAGGGTATCGGTTTCTCCCTTTGTCATGAGTTCCCGTAGTTTGATATGAAACCCAACAGCGACGGTATGCTCGGGGCCATAAGCTGGTTGGGCGTCATGATCGAGCACATACGACCATACCCACTGGAAAATTCGGGATCCCGTCCGCTCTCCCTGAGACAAACCAGTGAGGGGCGGATTAGTAGTTGGGCCGGTGACGACCAGCGAATACCCGCTGTTGTATGTTTTTGATCTTTTTGCCTTCATCTTTTGGTCTAACGTGGATGGATGCCTGGCCTGTGGCCGTTCGGGAAGTGTCGAGGTCGTGAGAAGGGTGTTCGGATGTCTTCACACCGAGTGGGAACCATCCGGTTACCGCTGTAGCGTCATAGAAGACGGTTATTCAAAACCATCGCACAAAGCTTTAGTGCTGTTCAACACGTTGATGCCCACGGTCATGGTGTTGCTTATGATACATGATGATGGCGTCTCACGTCTCTCATAGCCCCCTTTCAAACCCCGCCATATGTGCCTGGGAAGGATTTGCCTGGACTGGTAAAAGTCTCAATGAACATCCGATCAGAAACGAGTAGAATCAAATGGAAACTCAAAAAGCAAGCCATTCGCTGTGAAATCTGATGTCATGTTTCCCAACGAGAGTCAAGACGATACAATTACTTCCCCATCAGTTTATTGTATGAGTATCGGCGCACCTTGGCTACCTGTCAAACGATTGTAAGTGACAAGTGAGTAAGTGATAACATGATCAAGGTCACAACTAGGCATCACTACCTCGAGTTATAGTCCCAAGCTGTCGAGCGAACTCCTGGAAACGATGCCCACCTCGGACGATGGTGGGAGTTGGACATACAAGTGAGACTCGTAGGCAAGACAGTGCCTCGCTCTGCAAAATCAACGACCGATATCTTCAATAACTAGAAACCACCTTTGGGCCACCTTCAAAGTTCTCATATTTATCCTTCCAACTGAGGACTGGAGTCGGCCTGAAACGCCTGTTCATATGGAGTACTGGCTTGGACGTCACTGGGTATAATGACGGGGAATGGGTAGCCTTCAATCCTGAAGACCTCGAGTGAAGTCGCGATGTTCTTCAGAGCAACGAGTGTCTTGAAAGGATGCCGCGGCGCAGTATCAACAACGACATCCAACAGCCGAAGGTGCCTGAAACCACTCAAATTAGCCATGCGTCGCATGGCTTCAGCCGTTGAAGCTCCCCATCCTTCGACGTCTGCGCGAACAACTTCCGATTGGAGATGTTCCAGTTTCGGCGCTCCGAAAAGCCACTTTCCCTTGACCCATTCCCGTTTAGCGAAGCGGGGGTTGGAGATAGGGGGTCTGAATCTACCCCGTGAGCCAAGGTAGAGCTCCTCTATGTGAGTGTTCTTGATCTGTACGGAATTGGCCCAAGCACTCATATCCCAGAGACTCATGCCATCCAGAACCAGAACTTGCAGGTTCTCGTATCCACCGCCGAATAAGAAATCAGCGAGACCCATCCACTCTCCTCTGCGATTCAGACGGCATTGCAACCCTCGAAGGGTTCTCAGGAAAGGACGCTGTTCTTGTGTGTTCTCATCAAAGCCAGATCCCCATTGTGTCAATTTCCCGAAGCCCGTGTCGAGCTGATGAAACGATAAATACTCGACTTCTGTCGCCTTGTAAAAGATGCATAGAAGCGCAACTTCTAAGCAATCATCAAATACGAATCCCTCCCAGCATGTCCAGGGCATATCTGTCATGTCGGCCCACCAAGAAGGACGAAGTCGTTGCTCTCTGAGCATGTTCTGAACTAACGTGGTATCTTGCGAATAATTCTCTAACCAATACGGTAGAGCTTCGTCACGCGCAGCATCGGAGGCCAATTCTACGCAACATCGAATGTGGCGGATTGACGGTCCCATTTGTGGATTCTTGAGCACGTTGACAAAGGCCGCAACCACATCGGTAGACTTCTCGAGCACCAAGACCGTATAGAGGAGGTGTCGAGAACTGTTGTAGACAGCTCGGCAGGACACCACCAGGTTCAATAGATCTTGGTAATGCTTCTGCCCATTCGCTCTCTCGGTCTCATCTGTGGATTCCAGAAATGGGGACGGATGGGCAAGATACTGGGTAAGATGCTCGGCTATGAGCCCGATGAGCTCGACCGGTAAGATCATGGTCGCCGGCTGAAGCCTTGAGAACAAACTAGGCGATGTAAACGCTGAGGTGTAGGATGGAGTGTATTTGGGAGAGGATCGCCTTGTGTGCCATCTCACGTGAGATTACCGACAGATGTTTCTATAGGCCTGTTTCCGAATACACTCATGTCTAGTCCTAGATGATGTTGGAAAGGTCTAACAATTGAATTTCTAAACATTCTGGCGGTTCCCAATGGCGGAGTCATGCTATGGTTTTCCATTGTTCATCCCAATTCTTTAAACATTCCTACCTAGCCGCAATGCTACCTAAACGGCGAGAATGCCAGCGGTCGCCAAGCGGCCCAGCTAGGTCTCAAACCGCTACGGTTTCGGTAGAAGCGTCGCTTGATTGGGACAGTCGGTTCATGCTCCGGATTTGACCCTGTTTGTATGATTTTCCCTTGTTTCCCTAGCGAAACACGTCAAAACTCCACCAATCACCGCTTTGTCCCAGACGCTCAACGTGAAACGCCTCGGAGCGCCAAGATAAACTCAACTCCAATGGTGGGAATGTCCAGGCCTTCAACACCCTTTCATCTTGAATTGCCGTTTTGATCTCGGCTCCCTAATAGGTGCTTCCGGACGAGATTTGTATATAAGATGGCGGCTGCTCGCGACAGAAATAGGGATTGCTTCATCACGCCTTTCAACGCCAGCCGTTGTGAATTCTTCTACATTTTCTCCACCTTTTCTCTTCAACAAACCTCTATAAATAAACCTTCATCATGCGTTTTATTCTTTCTCTTCTCTCTACTGCAGCCCTGGCGGCTGCCCACGGCTACGTCGAGAGCGCGTCGATCGGCGGCAAGGTCTATCAGTTCTACAACCCCAACACCGATCCCTACACGCAACCGATTCCTAAGCGCATCTCTCGGCCTATCCCCGGCAACGGCCCTGTCGAGGATGTCAAGTCCATCGACGTCCAGTGCAACGGTTATACCGCTGGTGGTGTCAAGGGCAGCCAGCCTGCCGCTCTGCACGCCGAAGCCGAGGCTGGATCAACCGTGAACCTGCGCTGGACTCTCTGGCCCGAGTCTCACGTTGGTCCCGTCCTCACTTACATGGCCCGATGCCCTGATAAGGGCTGTGACACCTGGTCGCCTGGCAGTGAGAAGGTGTGGTTCAAGGTCCAGGAGGGTGGACGAGAGGGAACCACCAAGAATTGGGCTGCTGTATGTTTCGTGTATCCTTCCTTGAGCTTGAATCCCGCAACTAACTCATAGTTTAGTCATCCTTGATGAAGGCCAACAACAAGGGCGTGGACTATACCATTCCCAGCTGCCTGAAGCCTGGTTACTACCTTGTCCGCCACGAGATCATCGCTCTGCACTCCGCCTACCAGTATCCTGGCGCCCAGTTTTACCCCGGCTGCCATCAGCTCAAGGTTACTGGCGCCGGCAAGACAGCTCCTAGCAATCTTGTCAGCTTCCCTGGAGCCTATGCTGGCGCCGATGCTGGAATCACCTACGATCCCTACAAGAGTGAGCTCTCCCAAAACACCTGTTGCTGTGCACTTGCTAACTATTCACCCTTCTCAGCGTCCGAGTACAAGATTCCTGGCCCTGCCCTCTTCAAGTGCTAAATGCAGGCAACTCCTAACCGCGAGTCGGATTGATGATGGGACACGGATTATTCCTCCCGCTAGACGGACCCCGTTCTTGAAGCTGCTAGTCGGCATGGTGAACGAACGTCGCAACTGTACATGTGCTTCAAGGATTCTTGTACATACACATTCCCTGTATATTGATTACAACAGCTGAAACAAACTTGGTTTTAACACCGACCGCTACCTTGCCATTCAAATTGTATAAACATCAGTGAAAATGCTTTGCAACGGGAATGTTAAACTATTTGGACGCAAAGACCTGCTCCAACATGCTTATCCAACGTCACTTGTCCATCTTCTTGGAACCAGAGCTAAATGTCGCCGCCCTCTTCACAACTTGTACCACATCCCCCGTGGGAGACTCGGTATGAACCCACCAGTGCCAGACAATAGCCAAAAGAATCACAAAGATGGTTAAAGGGACTGAGATCCACCACATTGTCCAGAACAAAGGTGTTAGCATAACATCCCAGGTCTTCCCGTCGCTGTGGACTTCCGACAGGAACAACTGCGAGCCAATGACCGAGGCAACTCCCGTCGTTGGTAGGAAAATCATGGTGATGGCTGCAATGACCTTCATGGAGTTGGAGTCCTGTATCATCACCATCGAGTCCTGCTGCGTGACAAGGTTGAACGATAGCGTAATAGCATTGTCGATGCGCTTCTGAAGACTGCTGAGGCGCAATTGGCTGGAGCTGAAGAGGGAGCGCCGATACCGAAGACTTTCCCGCAATTGCTTAAGAACTGGCTCGTGGGTCATGGGTCGCTCTGAAAGCTCGTGGTTGCCAACATTGTGAATCGTCGCGTCCACGAGCATAATGCACGACTCAATGGCTTCGGCGATGTGGATTATATGCTTGGCACAATTGTGCATGGCGGCAAAGGGGATCTTGGAGCTCATCTTGCGGATGTTCTTGGAATTGGCATACTCGAGGATCAACTGTATCCGTTAGGCTTGACAAAGACAGCTTACAGTACAGGTAGTCACTTACGTGTTCCAAGGGGCCGAAAATGCTGTTCATCTTCCAGACAACGTCGTCCACCTCGTAGTACAAGGCTTCAAAGACCATGTCGAACAAGATGTACGGATCGGACGCCACGTGCTGCCATGCCTTGGCAGCGACGAACTCATTGATCCTCTGCCTCACTCTAGGCATCGCACCGAAGCAGGCCAGTGTAGTGCTTCCATCATTCTCTACTCGTAGGAAGAAGCCAGCGCGATGCCAGCTGTAGTCTGCCTGTGGAAGCGCAGAGATATGATAGCCCATTGTAGCCGCACGGTTGTCGACCTCGGGCGCATTGCCGCCTTCTTGCTTCACGTCGATGTTCTTACAGAGGAAATGAAACCAAGAGCTGGAGCCATGGCGATCGGTGGTTCTTCCGAAGCTATGACTAACGGACTGGAGACGCTCCTTGGTAAAATCGCCTGGGATGTGAAGGATGTCGAACAGCTCGAGAGTTTGCGAGAGGGCATCTCGACGAGGAAGATCCAGCGGCGCGAATCTTGAAGCTGTCAGTTACCCGTGTTTTCAAGCAGCTCAATGGTCTTTATTTCTTCCCAGTATTTCCGCAGAGTCGAGCTGTTTAAGTCAAGAAGATGACCACGTCCCAAACTTACATGATTCTCAGGCTTGCCTTCTCGCGGAGACATCGGGCGTTAGGCTCCAGGTACCAACGGCCCTCGGGATGATCTGCAACTGATTAGTAAAACCCACGAGCTTTGTAAAGCATTCCTCTTACCATGAGTTATTTCCCAAATGTTGAGCATCCATTGTGCAAAGGCGACTGCGATGGGTGTCTGAGTCGCCTCTTGGGCGAAGGCATCGTAAGGACGCTCTCTATGAGTCCACGACATGATGGCTCCCTTTCAGAAAAGTCAGACGAGTTGTGGATCTTTGCCTTACGTTCAGGAAACTAACTCATTGTCGCCCTCGCTGTCTTTTGACACAGAGAGGATGGTCCCCAGGGCCGCAGCTGTCGGCAGTTCAGGGGACTGACTGTTGAGCCCCGGCGCCTCGCCAGGAGACATGGCGTCGTAGTAGGCGTCTCGTCAGGCATCTACATCTTTTACAGAACGGCGTTCCTAGACAGCCAACGACGCAAGCTTCCAGCCCCCGGACGTGTCTAGACCAACGCCATGTCTCGACCACCAACATTGCATCGCCGTCTGGGAACGGAAATGCGCCAGTGACAACTCTGTATAAAGAGACCACAGGGACAGGCACCTCTTCCTATTCGCTGTCTCTTCGCGTATTAATCAAGGTTAAGGTTCTTGCTTCACTCCACTCAGGAGATCCCGACGACCTGGTTGGGTTGCATTTAGACCGGTCTAGCTGGTGCCCACTTTCAGGGCTGATCTTGACGACCAGGGGTCACAGGAATAGACTAATGCTGGGATTCGCTGGATCTCCTTTGCGAATCCAGAGCTGACACTAACGTTTACGGTTATGTAACCCCCGACGGTCATGAGGGTCTAAGTGCCATGCAGGTCTCATCACCAGAGGGATCATGTCCTCTCCGGATTCTATAGGGCTACCAATAGTTACCCTTGTCGAGACATGTCAAGCTCTCGCCCAGCATGCCGCTTCCGGCAATAGGCTTTCCAGAGCTGAGACACAGATAGACCCTGAAGGCACTGGTGGCTATTTCGACGGCGGCAAACATCCCGAGGCGTCCTATCCCACCAATCTGTGACTTGAATTTTATGCCAGGGAGGGCGGAGACGCATCAGTCGTGCTGGCATTGTTGCAAGCCACGGCGTTACACGAGCAGCGCCACGGCTGGATAGACCTATGCTAAAGATCCAAATCATGCCTAGGGGTGACATCCGAAGGCTCAGCCGCTTCTAATAGTTGCTATCTACGGATAAGACTCAATGCATCGGAAGATGCCGTTTACGAGCACCGTCTAGTTGTCCTATCACAAGCTTGGCCATCGTGAGGCTGAACGCAGGAAGAGGGAAACAGTCACATGCCCCTTCCCTTGGCCTCGCTTTGAATCCGTTCAGCGTGCGACGTGAGTGGTCCTCAGTCGAGAATCAAACGAGCTCCCGTTTCCCGAAAGGTCCAGGTCTCCGGTGGCAAAAGGGACTGCGCCGTTTAGCCCGTTGGATACGGATATGCTCATGAATAGAAGCCCTCTATAGGCACCCCATAGGACGGCTGGCTGCATTCATTGAGGTTCAGCTCCTTTTAGAACTGCGACCTCCATTGTGACAGAGTCCTTCCTCCTCCTTGCTATCAACATATTAGCGCGCTCCCATCCAAGAGAGGCCACCGCGCTCTGACGGACTTTGGCCCCTTTTCTTCTTCTCTCGGCCAGCGATTGATCATCTTTATCCCTTCACCTTGCAGATATTTTAACTATGGTGCGTCTCCCTTCTTTCGGCTATTAGGTTGAACTTCTTGTTGTTGACAGTTGTGACAGGCTCATTTACACGGAGGACACTGGGATCCCAACTCTGTTGGCAATGTAAGTATTACACCTACCTGGTCAACCTCTTGCTGGAACAATCTTGTTAACACCCATTAGTATCAACAGCCGCCGCCTCCTGTGTCGCACCAAGCACACGGTGGTGCCTACACCCCAGGCAGTTCTGTTGTTGTAAGTAACCCCATCAATCGAGGTTGTCTTTCAAAGTTTCTTACCATGATCTGTTCCAGTCATACCAGAACCAACCGTTCACTCACCCATATCAACAACCCGTGTCTTCTTCCACGAGCCCTCTTTCCGCCCATTCCCACGGCTACCCAGGTTCTCCAGTGTCTCTGGGGCATCAACACTCTATCCCCACCGGACAAGTGCAAACACAGAACAGCATGCAGTACCATCAGCATCAGCAACCCATGGTTTGTGTTACACCTCATCCTTTTCTTGCCCATTGGCTAATCATGACAGGCCTATAATGAGCAACAGGGTGTTGTATATCAGCAAGGACAAGGCAATGGACAACAGGACGGAACAATGGTAAAGCTCTTCCGCGGCTGTTTTTGTGTCTAGACTCCAATTGAACATTTCTTAGCAATCCAAAGGTGCCCTTGTTCCCGTGTCTACCGCGCCGTTGTCAACCTCAAATGGCTCAGAGGGTAACGAAGTAAATGCCTCCCCGTCTTTGACTCCTGTGCCTTACTAACAACCGATGATAGAAAGGCGAGAAGGAGTTCCCCGTCAAGCTCAAAGGAAGTATGCACTTCTTTGAGCCGCGATCGGTCTACCGCTGGCGCAATCCTGTGCTGTACCAGAGACCTGGTTACAACTACACGGATACCGAAAATAAGATGAGACATCGCGACTATGCGGGCCGCGTCTCATTCGAGCCCCGATCGGATCGCTACCTGCATCACAACGATGGATACCTACGCAATATGTACGTGGCAGCTACAGACGAAATTTATGAGGGTTCGGGGACTTCTACTTGGAAGAGAACCTACGTTCGCAAGGTCGCTCCCATGAAGGTGCGCATTGCAACCTGGGTCATCGACTTTTCCTACGACCCTCAGAGCTGGGAAGACTGGGGCATCATGGTTTTGAGAGCCCTTCCCGCGGCGATTGCCATGGCCCTCGTTGTAAGTTGACCTCTCTCGCTACCTAGTGTTATTTGCACAGATGCTGACAATCTTAGTTCTGGGATGGCAAACCCACGGTTATCAAGCGAAGCCTCTGTTATGCCCCGGTCCTGTACAGGTTCCATGGCGATGCCAAGGTATGGAGCAACTTGCTCGAGAATCACAAGGGTCTGTCCCTCATGGCTCGCAACAACCAAGTCTATCGCATGCTGCGACCCCGCTACCTGTGCTTCCTTCGTGAGCCGTTCAGCGATGAGAACAGGGGAGTCGATGTCCGCGGTGTCGTCGAGTGGGAGAATAGCGACGGCCAGGACGCTAATCTCAGCTACCTTTTTGTCGCGTACTCGACTGAGCACTTCAATCATAGCTCTGAACAGGACATGATTGCCCTCCACCACATCGCGGAGACGGCATGTCGAGCTGCCAAGCTGCCCGCGTACTGGATCGCCTGTAGCTGCATGCGCGATGAGAATGAACTGGAGTCAGATGTAAGTGGTCTGCTTGACCGTCAACTTCTGCATTAACTAATTGGAACAGGTCTATCGCATCTCTGATGTTCTGCGTGGCGCAAACAGCATGGTTATCGCCGTCGGAAGGGGTAAGTCATCAGCGGCGGGGGCCTCTGGCAAGGCCAACACGGAATCCCTTCTTCGTGAATGGGGTAGCCGAATGTGGACATTCCCCGAGGTTCTTCTCAGCCCTGGCCGAACCATCTCCATCTATACTCGCGATGGCAATCTCCAGTCACCTCTGGTCGTCGCCAAGAACCAGTTTGCCGCTCAAGTGTGGACGTACATGGATCCTGATGTTGCCCGTCACCTGATTGATCACTATCTTGGAACCATCAGCCTCAGCCGGCTGGAACAAGCTGTTCTCGCGCTGAAGTGTCTGTATAGCCGCCACACAACCGAGTATCTTCCTGGTGACCAAGCTTACGCGCTCATGGGTCTTTTGAGGCTGCGGCCTCAGGTCGACCGGACCGACACGGCCTTCCAGGCCTTCTCGAGACTTTCGCTGGCCAACGACTCCGACAGACTCCTTGAACGTTATATGTGCACTCTGCCCGTGGATAAAGATCAGCCATGGTATAACATGGAGGATGCATACGAGTCCTCGCTTTGGGATATTACGCCCTATTGCCAAGTTGCCGGCATTGCAGAGAACGACACCATCATCGTCGATGGTGCTTGGGGCATGTCGATTCGATGGAAGACCTTCTACCCAGTTTATTGGTCCACCGGACCGTCCTGGAAGCGAATGTTTGCCGGGCTTGCGGTTGAATGGAACGGAGCCTTCTTCATCATTGCAATTGCTCTCATCGCCAGCGGCGCATCAGCCGGCCCATATGGCGCAAGCATGATCGCCCCTGGTGTCATCTTCCTGCTCCTGTTCCTGTATGTCTGGATGGTCACACCGAGCCTGGTGCGAATCATCTATGGGGGCAAGTTTGCCGATACCCAGGCTGAGATGTTCGGCTTTGAAGGCCATATCAACGCCCCAACTATTGAGAGGGCAATCTTTGGCGGCAACTTTGGGCGATTCTCTTGGAGCACCAACGGAAGCCCTCTAAGCCGAAGTGTCATCAATGAGTTTGGCGAGCGCGTAGGCCTCGACCCTTGCAGAGACCCAGAGGTGAGAATGAAGGTTGAGGCGGCCAAGCAAGCTCGTCCAGGTGACAAGAGGGTAAGAAACCAGAGTGTCGGATGCTTTAGGAATACTTGGCTAACAAATATTAGATCTTTACTCTTGTTGACACGTACAACATGGAGTTGACCATATTCGAGGCTGTGAGACCGCCCGTGACGCTCATGTTCTGTGCCTCGGAGGGCGGCATGCAGCGGGCCATTGGATGCTCCTATGAGTGGGAGACGCAGACAATGTACCGCGAGACAGTGCTGAGAATGCCTACGACGGCTCTGAACCGTATGGATCGAGTTCCTCGGTTCCGCATGGGAATTCAGCGGCCCGTGTATCCGTCTGCTCCGTTTACTGGTGCGGTTTGATCATGAGAGGGCTGGAGGGTGAGGGAGCAGGCTCTGTCGCGTGTAATGTTTGGAATCCTTGTATGGCCGTTGGTATGAGTTGTAGCTGGTGCCTAATTCAGTCAGTTCGTTCAATTAAGAGGTTGAGAGGAAAGTAGATGCCATCGGTGCAACTGGTAGATGTTGGCGCTGCCTGGCCTGTTGTAGGATGTTACGGGTAAGGGATAAAAAACAATCAACGAACCTTGGAGGAAGTCGACATGAATTCAGCACGTCTTTCGTCTCTACCTAGCCTGGCCACACGGTGCTTGTTTTATTTGATTAGACGCTGGCAACAATGCGAGGTGGCAGCAAGGATGCATCAACTTGTATTACGGGAATCGATGTGCTGATCCGTCAGTCTGTTGCCAGAAGCGGGACGCGGCAACAAATTTCCCAGGTTAGTCGACATCCTTCTTCATGACCACCGCAAGCAGCAGTCCATAATGAAAGAATTGGTAAATCAAAAATTACACCCCCCATGGCCCCGAAGGACAATGGAGCGTGGAGCGACTCCGCGACGTGCAATGCAGGCCCTCCACGCTGATTTCCCTCATTCATGAGCGAGGTAAATCGGAATAAGGTAAGTATGAAGAAAGAAAGAAAGAAAACAAGCAAAGGTCGGAGAGAGGAGGAAACTTTATAGTAATCGCAAAGCGTGGTCCGTGCATCATATGGGAGCCTCAAGGTACTGAGGCAGCATCGAAGCTCTTATCGATAGGTAGGTAAGCCAGCAGGCGGCAACCACCTCAAGAGCGGGGCATCGACCAACCGCCAAACTGCCTGGATGACTACCAACGTCAACTCTTCCTCTCCACCTTCATTTCCTCGCACAGCCCAGTAAAGATCCGGGGTCGTCACGATGGAGGCATCGGCTCTCAAAGCATGGGGTATGCTATAATAAAGCCACTCTCATCATATCTCGAGACACACTAACTCGCGCGACAGAGTTGGACAACAACGTCCAGTTAATCGATCCCAAGCGTGACGCTCTCTACAACTACGACTCCGAGGCTCAGAAAGCCATCGGCGCTGCCCGGCCATGGACTAAGGATCCAAACTACTTCAAGCATGTGCGAATCAGTGCCACCGCCCTCATCAAAATGACCATGCACGCTCGGTCTGGCGGCAATCTCGAGGTCATGGGCTTGATGCAAGGCTACATTGACCAGGACACCTTCGTCGTCACCGATGCATTCCGGCTTCCCGTCGAAGGAACAGAGACTCGAGTCAACGCCCAGGGCGAAGCGAACGAATATCTAGTAGAATATCTGGACCTTTGCCGGGCGCAGGGGCGGCAGGAGAACGTTGTGGGCTGGTATCACAGCCACCCAGGCTACGGATGCTGGCTGAGCGGTATCGATGTCGACACAGAGGCCATGCAGCAGCAATACCAGGACCCTTTCCTTGCTGTCGTCATCGACCCCGACCGTACCATCAATGCCGGCAAGGTGGAGATTGGCGCTTTCAGAACCTACCCTGCCAACTACAAGGCGGATACTGCTGGCGGTGTCTCCTCCGATGGCTTTCAAGCTGTGCCCCTGGCCAAAGCAGCTGAGTTCGGTGCCCACTCAAGCCGTTACTACAGCCTTGGGGTCTCTCACTTTAAGAGTTCACTCGACTCGCATCTTCTCGAGCTTCTGTGGCACAAGTACTGGGTCCAGACCCTAAGCCAGAGCCCCCTTCTTACAAACCGCGACTACGGTAACAAGCAGATGCTAGATCTGAGCTCCAAGATCAAGGAGGCAACGACAGGCATAACCCGAAGTCGGGCTGGGCAGGGCATGATGATGGGCACAGGCATTAAGAGCACTGACAAGGCAGTGGAGAAGCTGGCCAAGGACACAAACTTGATTGCCACTAAGGAGCGGTCTGGTCTGATTGCGAGTCAGGTCAAGGCCGGCGTCTTCAATGGCCTCGGGTCAACGGCAAACCCTACATCGTAACGAAGCATGACGGGCTGGATTTATGGGAATGCATGCATGTAGCATAACGAAACGGCATAGATGGCGTTCAGAGGTGAAATCAATAAGCTTTACGTGTCTTTCGCGCCCGCTGTTTTGTTTGAATCGCTTATTGTAGAGTCCTCATACTTTGCTGACACGGTGTAGCATATCAACAATCGGTATCTTGAAATAAACAGGGGCATGTCTTCCCGCGATATGACTATGCTACTATTCTGTCGCCCCCACAAGGTTCCTCTGTCAAATACCTACGTTGTCTCTAAGGGCACATCACAGCTATATCTTTTTTACAGCCTCCCCTCCATAGGCTCTTTCAGCAACCTACTGACCCACGCCGCTCGCGTCTCAATAGTCCCCTTCGAGACAGGATCATTTGGCATCAACACATCATACAGATGGAAACCACCTGGCCAGATGTGAAGCTCTGCCTGTACGCCCGCCGCCCACAACTTCTGCGCATACGTAACACACTCATCGCGAAACACCTCCGCTGATCCTGCGCAGATGAAGGCTGGAGGAAGACCAGCAAGGTCTGTCGCTCGCGAAGGCGCAGCGTATGGGCTGACGTCTGATTTGCCTCGCGAAGCACCGAGATATGCGTCCCATGCTGTCTCGCTGGAACCACGCGACCAGCTCCCCTCACGAACGAACTGGTGGCTGGAGTTTGTTTCCATGCGGTCGTCGAGCATGGGACTGTCGAGAAGCTGGGCGCAGATCTTGGACCCGTTGCAATCTCTTGCAAGCATCGTCATAGCCGTAGCAATGTTTCCTCCTGCGCTCTGGCCGGCTACCATTAGGTGCTTCGGGTTGATTCCCAGCTCCGCTACATGCTCGCTGATCCACACCAATCCAGCATACCCGTCTTCCAGAGGTGCGGGATACGGATATTCCGGCGACAGGCGATACTCAACCGCGATACACACTGCGTTCGTCTCTCTACCCCACCTCAGCACGTCCTTGAAGCCCGTGAACCGGTTGCCGCAGATCATACCGCCGCTGTGAGCATAATAGATGGCTGGCCTACCGGAGCGCGTGTGCGAGGGCGAAATGGGCGTGAAGATGGATAGTGTGAAGAGTCCGTTGGGACCGGTGACGGAGCGCTCTTCGTGTGTGAAGGGCTCGTTGGCGAGGGTAGTTTCAAGAGTTGAAACTTCATCCTGGGTTTTGCGGAGGCCGGGAATGTGTTCAGGGAGGAAGTCTGGAGGAGCAGGCAGAGCAGCGAGGAAGGCAGCGAAGCCAGGCTCATAAGGGGGCTTGGGAATGTTTCCGGGCATGATGTGATGTTGTCTGAATGCTCTGCTATGCTCGCAGGGTAGGGTAGTCTTCTGGAAGGCGAGGCGGGAACTTAACTATCCATCCCCGGCTTCTCCACACCTTCGTTTCAGCTCGACAGCTGTCAGCTTGTCAACTTATCAGCTCGTATATGCAAGGGTCCCGCTCTATATCGCAGATGCCCCATCGTGGGGTTTAGATACCGGAGGACCCTGGGTTGACGATGAGTCGGGGCGGGTCCGGATACAGTGGTCTAACGGCCGGACTCGAGAGCGTCTGACTCTCCGGCTCATGGTGAAGTCAGCGACGGCATTGGATCGAGATGCCCTCACGGATCTCACAGTTACTAACGTATCATAATCCACACTGTATTTACTCCTTTTCGGTTTCGTGACCTCGATTGTTTCTTGGGGCCTGTTAATGCTCAATCCGCTCAATAATCATTCCCCCGGAAAAGGGCACCCGGCATATCCATGGTCGGCGGAGAGCATCCAGACGACCCGTCTAATTTTCTTGGTAGTGATAGCTGTTTTGTAGAGAGAGAGTCATCCCCCTCAATAACGTGTTTTCCTCGAAATGAAGCCGAAGGCAGTGTAGTTGACTAGACTCTCGGAGGTCTTAGAGCCATACCTCGCTTTATAGCTACTCCATGGGCACTTATTTAGGATGCTTATTACATAAGGAACCGCCACAGTAGAGAGATACAACCAGATTAGAATTGCAATCCTAGGTGCATTGGATACTACACATGGGTAAGGTAGTAACATGTTTATTACTTCAGGCCGCTCATTGCCTCAAGTCCCAAATGATGAAGATAGATCTATCTGGTAGGTAGTTTACCAGGTCCAGACCTCATACATACCTACCCTAGAGAGGACATTTCGCTGGCTTGACGATGAGAGAGGTGTTGAGGACAACTCGAACAATCAGAATTCAAAAGGCTTATTCCACGGGGGGGCTGCTTCAGATGGAAACTCGCATTCCATGAAGCATGAAGCCATGTGCCGCGTCCAGCCATTGGCAGTGTTACCGATGGCGCTTCACGAGACGAAGTGGTGAATTGACACAGAAATCTAGGTGCGACGCGTGTGCAACAGAGCACGTTGTGTCTTTGGCTTGACTGGGCAACGATCGCTAGTAGACGAGGACGCATCCTCCCGAAGGCAAAGCGAGGCGTGATAGTCTGAGTGAGGGTTGGTTTCGGTGCTATTTGAGATTTAAACTTGACTTTGAGGCCTTCTCCAGACAGTCGGACCGTTCCCTTGCGCCGAAGGAAGGAAACCAGGGGCAAGCGCAAAGTATCGTGTGCTGTATCTAAAATTCAGGGAGGGTGGCGGATGTGTAATTTCGTGATGGTGGCTCGATGCGTTCAGTGGCTCAAAGCTAGCTCGGCCGACACACAATCAAGACGTCACCCTCAGGCTTGAGCTGCAACGGTCATCGACCATCGACCATCGGCGTCTCAGGCTCAGTTCCGGAAACTCTCACATGCTGCTTGCTGCCGCCTTTTCGTCGGGAATTAATTGGCAGGGCGGATACTGATCATACTGTACTGTACTGCAACTACCGAGCAATAGAATCATGCGGCCTGAAGATGGGACAATCCTGTGGACAATCCTGTCGGAACTGATACTACCCTTGCCTCTGCTCGAAACCATCTTCCATCGAGGATTTCCTAATCCATGGCATCCTGATCCCGATTTTGGTCCTGATGGTGGCCAGGCCTCGAAAGAGACACTACCTGACGTCGACAGGCCCAGTTGAGCTACAGTACAGTATCATGATCATGACAGGTGTATCCCTCCTTGTACGTACAGTACTGTAGTGGTCCGCTCCGTCGCCGTTGAGGTTGGGATCAGGGTATAAAGTGTGTATCGAATAAAGCTCGGCCAATATCGTGACGTCATGGATCGCTCACTCTCACGTTTTATGAACGAAGCTTTGATGCGATGGCGGCATTGGCTGCCATCAGCCCACGCGGCACACGCAGCGCGACTGATTAGATGAGAGCAGCTGAAAGGGATGCCAGGAAAAGCAGGGCACACGAGCAGTAACGAGCCATTACGTGTTATTGGGTCAAGTACAAGGGTGATGACGATTCCTAGCCCAATAAGCTGGGGGATTGGTAGACAGCCAGCCTACTGTACAAGTAGAGAGCTCCGCATACAGGGCAAGGCCAAGGCAGCTCCAGACTCATTCCAGCAAACACGGATCCTTGCATGGCTGAAGTAAAGAAATGAGAAACGGATGCTCCCTTGTCGGTTCCCTACCTTGGCTGTGGGTTGATTCAAATCATGGGACTGGAGATCATTGTCAATCAATTGACGGATCGATGTGCGGCTCTGGCGATCCGGAGATAATTTAGCGTGATTGTTATTCCAAATTCCAAACACCCGACACTATCACTTCAAAAACAAAGCACAGAGACGTCAACAGAAATCAGGACGCTCAGAGTCAAACCTGCATCACAACAAATACTGTAGTCATCTACCAGCCGACGGCAAGCAAGCAAGTGGATCAGAAATAAAATACGTAGAATAAGAAACCCTCCACGCTTTTTTCTTTGGCGCTGTCTTACCTTGCTTTCAGCGAACCAGCCAGGGGTCGGGCAGTGAGACATGTTGCAACAGCATGCTGTTTGCTTTGCTGGTTTTACCTGGGGCAACCCACATTTTAAATCGAACCATTTTTGCAAGACGGTGAATCGAAGGGAATTAATAAAGCATGAAAAGCGTGGCTGCGAATCAATCGTCAACGGGGTTGGGGGATGAAACGAAGGGCTGGCTAAGTTAGATGGAAGGTTGTCGAGGTAGCATCATCAGTAACAGGCTCTACGCCGCCGTTTCTTTTCAGCAGCCTCCCCGGCCCCCTGGCGCTTGGAATCGCCTCGCATTGGAATTGGAATTGAATTGAACTGCCCTGCCCTGCCCTGCCCGGCCCTACCCTGCCTTGGCCGAGAATTCAATCAATGATATCTTTGCCGCCGTCTGTTTGACCCCTGCTGCGCCGTAGGGTTCGCTCCGGATAGCATCTCAATAGACCAGCCGCAAGCCTGAGCAAAGCAAGGAAGCAAGCAATCCATCAATCGAATGGATGCCAGGGGCAAATGACTACAGCTCGACACCTCACTAATTGGCGTGCTCCGTAGTGCCCAGGTAGCTAGCGTGGGTATCCGACAGGACTTTGTAGACACAGCTTAGACGGGTAAGGTAGGTTAGTAGTGGTTCTGCGACAAATTGGCCGATGACGTCCTCGATCAGCGGCTCGTCGCCCTTAGCAAACGTCAACGTCACTCCTTCCAACCACCAATTCTTGCCCGGATCCAGCCAACTCCCGCTTGGCCTACCGTAGTCAATGAGATTGGATGTCCATGTGTGACATCCGATGCCTACTTAAGCCTTTCTGTGCCTGCCTGTCACGAGCAGACTGTTCCAAAAAAAAGTATATCTAATCCAGCCTCTCTCCCACCTACTTCCCGAAGCTCTTTCCTTCGCAAACAATTATACCCCCTTTCGATAATACCCAACCCGCTTTGTGATACCCATCCCTAGGATACCAAACAACAAACAACATTTCCCTTTTTGTTTCTGCTCCTCTAAAGACCGACCTCAGCATCGTCTTTCTATCATCGTCGACATATCAACCCTATTAGAGTCGCTTCATCTACTGCCGGCCCAAAACACTTGGTGTTGTTTCACGATTTAATACTGCATACTCATATTCCACCGCCATCATGTCTACCAACGTCGATGTCAACAAACCCACAAACACGAATGTGAAGGAGGCCGACGTCAACCGAAAGCTCCAGGTCTACGGCATTGCTTCTGCCTTCCAGAACGGCAAGACTCCCTCCGTAAGTCTTATCACGATATCTGGACATTGTTCAACAATCGCATGCTAACTGCCATCCTCTCCAGAATGACCAAATCGATGTTGCCCTAAGCAGCTTTCTCGCCTCCCGCGCGTTCTCGAGCCGTCACGAAAAGCTGTCCGAGGAGGGCAAGGTCCTCGTCCAGGACACTGCCGAGGTTATCAAGCAAGCCAAACATCTCATTCTGTCCAAGAATGAGGGCAACTTAATCCAGGACTTTATTTGGCAGACCACCCAGTTCGATCCCAAGGCTGTCAACACTCCCAACGCTCCGGTCAGCAAGGATGCTGCCAAGCAGGATGGCGATGAGGCCCTTCAGGGACTGAGAACTCTCGGTACCCTTCTCATCACCAACGGCCAGTTCCGAAAGCTTCGTAAGCTACTCCCCAGCCATGAAGTATAAAAACAACCATGCTGACCATTTATCCCAGTCCAAGATTCCACTGTTCTCTTGCGCGACATGGCTGGTGATGCTGCCACCAACGCCGCTGCCCGAGTCCGCCCCTCTGATGAGCAGCTCAGAAAGATTGACGAGCCCGCCCAGGACAATGTCTGGCACGATGCCCCCGACTTTTCCAAGGACAACTTCAAGAAGCAGGCCAAGGGTTTCTACAGTGGAAACCCCAAGGATGATATCAAAGACACTGCCGCCGCTGGTATCAACGCTTCCGTCCCCGGTCAGCCTCTTCAGCAGGGCCAGCAGGGCTACGAAGGTCAGCAAGGCTTCGAGGGCCAGCAAGGTTACCAGGGCCAGCAGGGCACTTACACCCAGGTGACTGGTGGGCCCGAGAGCAGCTCTGTTCCTACTTCTGCCTCCGGCGCCCGCCATGCTGCCCAGAATACCGACCCTCAAGCTGGTAAGAGCGCCATGAAGCAGGCTGCTGAGTCGAAGCTTGACAATAAGGTCGACCCTGAGACCAAGCAAAGCATTCTGCAGCGCAATGAAGAATACCGCCGCCGCACCCGCGAGTATTTTGACAAGAAGATGCCTCAGGAGCGTAAGGACCAGACCATTTGGCGTCTCAAGAAAATGATTCTTGAGTGCCAGCAGCACGAGGACTACTCGCAGGCCATCCAGACCCTCCTCCGCCTGGCTGAGAACTATGGCAAGCATGGCCGTACTGTTTCCAAGGGAACCGCTGGTACGGCCAAGGAGGCTCGCACCGGAATCGCCGCTGCCGAGTACGACTTGCGTACTATCATCGAGCGATTCGCCAACGGTACTTCGACTGAGGATCTTTGGGAGTCTATCGGCCAGATCTACCGTGATGCCGACAACGATCGGGAGCTCAAGGATTGGTTTAAGGCTATGGACTCTTACATCCGCCGCTGCTTGCTTCAGCAGGGCTACATCCTCGAGGACGAGTCCACCCGTGAGTGGGATCAACTCTATGAACAGGGCAAGTTCCTTCTCCGCGACAAGTATCGCGGCCACACCGACCGTGTTGTCGATGAGATCAAGTTCCTTGCCGACCAGTTCGACCAGGATGCTCAGAACCATGCCTTTGCTCAGTCTCTGCAGAAGCTGTTCAAGGATCTGGGCAATGATCAGGATGGAAAGCCTGTGTTCAAGCCCCATCTCCTCAAGGATCTGAGGGATGTTATTCTTCCTGCTGTCTTTGAGAATATTTCCTACATTCCTATTCCCCGTATTGAGTACACCGACCCTCAATTCGATGCCATCATCGAGAACCTTGTACTGGAAAGTGACAACTTTGCGCCCAACATCTTTGAGCTGTCTAGCGAGAACTACTTCCGCTGGGGCCGCAAGAAGGTTGCTAACAAGTCGCATCAGACCGTTGAGGTCAAGGTTGCTGGCATCCAGATGGATCTGCGTGACGTGAGCTTTCACGTCAAGCGCAAGCAAGGTTTCCCCTCCATTACCGATACTGGTGTCTGCGACGTTATTCTGCCCGGTGACGGCTTCTCCTTTAAGATGAAGGTGTCCACTGCCGACAAGAAGGACCGTCAGAACTACTTCAAGATTGACAAGGTTGATGTCGATTTCGCGAAGCTTCAGATCAAGATGAAGAAGTCGAACCACAAGCTTCTCTTCTCATTGGTCAAGCCTCTCATGCTCAAGGTTATTCGTCCTCCTCTGCAGAAGGCAGTTGAGAAGGCTATCAAGGACCAGTGCAACAAGTTCGACGCCCTGCTCTACCAGATCAAGCAGGAGGCTGATCGTGCTACTGCCGAGGCCAAGAACAATCCTGAGAACGCTCCCAACATCTACAACCGCTATTACAACGCTGCCCAGAAGCAGTTAACCAAGGGCAAGAAGAAGGCCGAGGAGGCTGCCTCGGACAAGAAGGCGAACATCGCCATGACTAAGGAGGACAGCATCTTCCCCAACATCTCTCTCCCTGGCGGCATCAGCACCAAGGCCACTGAGTACAAGGAGCTTGCTCGCAAGGGTGACAAGTGGGAGAGTCCTGTCTTCTCTATCGGTTCGGCCCAGAGAAGTACTAACATCCCACCTGCGCCCAAGATCCAGCGCAAGGCTCACCCTGTGTCGGATCCTGGTCCCCGGAACCCTGCCACCGGCAATGACTCTTACCTCCCCGGTAATGGCCATCAGGCAGGTCACGGCCACCACGCTGGCAACGGCAACGGTTATAGCCAGGCTGGTAATGGTGGCCTGAATGGCAATGGTCATCACATGAACGGCAGTGGCCCGCACTACCCTTCCAACGGAGCTACCAATGTTAAGCACTTGGCTGGCAACGGCAACGGTAGCGGCAACACCTACGGTCTTGGAAGCGGCCAAACAGCCTACGGCGGTCAGGGAGGTCCTCTTAGCCAGGCTCATGGTACTGGCCAGGCTCTGCCTACTGGCCAACCCATCAATACCGTCTAGAATCTCCGTGAAGAAGATGCAGAGATGCCCCAGCGGAACGATGGTGGAGGATTGCAGACGTTATACCCATTCTCACGCACTTGAATTGCTTTTATTGTCTTTGGTTTATTGATACCACGATGGTAGTAACGTGAAAGATGGATGAAGCACCAGACGATTGGAGCCTGGTTAGGAAAAAATACCTACCTGTATACAGTATACATACAGGTTTAATTAGCAAGGTCACGGCCGTTTCGTTTGTTCATGGCTATACACGAATGGTTGACAATTCAAATTGATTGTTTTATCTTACGAGTCTATTGTGCAATGCGTGATCGTGATGTGTGTGAACATGAATTAATCCAAATTGCTACACGTTAGAAGCAGGTCATGCCATTTTTGTTGTTATTATTATTATTATTATT
>JAAVUK010000438.1:0-51310 GCA_014899095.1 Fusarium buxicola
ATATAAGTAAGTACAATACTTATTAGATACTTATAAGATTTCAAGGTATTATATACGCTTTAATAAGGTCTATTTATTATTTAATATAAGGTTAATAAGCTCTAGTTATCTTAGGTTTAGGGCTAGTCTTTTATAATAAGCTTTAATATAAATATCTTAGTAGTCTTTTAGTTTTTCTTATTTCTATATTACTTATATAGGGAAGAAACTTTTTTCTAATAAGTTTCAACTTCCAGCGACTGGAAATAATAAATCATGTCTTTGAAGAAATGTCCGTGAAGCTGTGGAGGACAAGGAGTGCCCAGGTGAGAATAAATGTGTCACGGGGAATAACCTACAACGCCATCGGCAACGGTGCAAGACAACTTGCATTAGGTATCGATACAACGGGGCGAGGAGTACTTATTACAAAAGCCACAGATAGTTAAGTACTACCTTATATTGCCGACTGGAGAATGGGATATAGCTGGATATCGTTACATATAGCGAGGTTATTATTTTAAAGTAGAAGAATAGCCAAAACATGCATTACGTTGAAGTATTTCTATTAATCAAGCCTAGGCCTGGGCTATTCTCTTAAGCGATAACGGCTCGCCCCGTTAAGCTGCCCTCTTTAAGTATCCCTAAATCTCCTGCCTTTGATGTCACGGTGCAATCGCCACAGTTACAATGGCGACTCTCGATTTGCTCCGGGCCCTCCGGGTGCCGTATCCCGATCATGACACCGGCTTTTGGGGTGCGCAGACATCTACTTTGAACTTCTGTGAGGAGGTAAGACTGGGTGCATCGAGGCTGCGTCAACCAAGCTAACCTATATCAGGATTATGCCCTCTCCTTCTATTGCGCCGAGTTTTGCAATGTCTGGGCATGCCATCTCTTCTAAGCCTTTCAGATTATCCTAACATAATTTTAAGACAGTTACAAATGGTGCTTTCGTATGGCTCGGTGTGAAAGGCATCCGCGGTTGCTTGCGGTACTCTCACGATACTATTTTCATGGTCGCCTTTATCGGCTACATTGTGGTCGGCTTAGGATCCATCTCATTCCATGCCACTCTCAAATGTGGGAAACACTACAAGGGAAGTATCTGAATTGCAAGACCATGCGGCTGACTAAATACGATAGATCCGATGCAACTCGTTGATGAGCTGTCCATGATCTATACGACATGCCTCATGATGTACGCGAGCTTCTCTTATTCGCGTTCCAAGGCATTCTCGGTCACCCTGGGGCTCGGATTGCTCGGACTTTCCAGCTTCATCACGGTAGGTCTTGTGACAGGGACACACTGGTGCAGCACTGAAAGTCGGACAGTTATACTACCATATCACAAAAGATCCGGTGTTTCACCAGGCAGTGTACGCTGTATTAACGGCAACAATCGTGTTCCGCAGCATGTGGGTTATGGAATACCAGGTGCGACCGTCGCTTGAGGCTCGTGGCGTGGAAAAGTCTCGCCAGACACTCAGGACAATGTGGATAATGGTGGCCACCGGTGAGTTGCTTCTTTGGCGGCGCGGAGTCGCTCAGATACACTATGACGAGGTGTCGCTGCTGACCTACGCAGGCCTTACCATGTTCTTGAGCGGATTCATCCTGTGGTTGTTGGACGTCCACTTTTGTTCAGAGGTGCGAGGATGGAGACGCGCCATTGGTCTTCCGTGGGCCATGCTATTGGAGGGCCATGCCTGGTGGCATTTACTGACAGGTCTTGGTATGTATCCAGCGTCTTTTTCAGTGAGCGGCGACTAACATATTGCCAGGAGGTAGTAGATATGCCCCTTCCGATCTACTCTTACATGGTAACAGCACAACTAACGAGCAACTCCCTAGCCTACTACTACATCACATGGGGCATCTGGCTTCGACATTGTCTCAACGGTCACGATGCCGAGTACGCGTTGTATTGGCCGAGGCTGGTGACGTCAATCCCCGAAGTCCGACAAGTCAAAGGACAAGGCCCGAAGGCGAAGGCGCAATAGGGCGGTTGAAACAAATTGGGCGGGGTTTGGGGCGGGACGATTTGGGTCAGCCGGAGGTGGCGGAGGCAGCCGCATTGTTAAGCACTACACTGTGACTGGTGCTGGAATGGGAAATTTCCGGCGGGTGGAGGAACAGGGTCTGAGGATTAGATCAACACTCTATGTTTGAGCAGCAGGCAGCCAACACCACCTTGTGCCGACTCCAATAGAGTAACTGCCTCTATCGACAAGTGCTGAGACTATTTGCAGCAAGCAGGTGGTAAACGCCCACCTTTCTTTCTTATCGAGGCATCATCGGACTTTGACCAGGCGACGGATCTCCGTGCATTTTGCGTGTTGAAATCGTGGAGCGCCGATGGGCCATCGGGATTAGCTGTTAGCGCTGACGCTTGTGAGCGCCAGGGTCAATGCTCGGAGCCGAGGTAAGACAAGAGGCGGACCAGAGAAGCCACCCGTGCGTGGCTGAAGTACCCACAGCCGTCTGAAAGGTACCTAGCCACCTGCGGTTAGAGAACAGCCAAGTACCTTCCTCATTGCTGTGGAGCTAGGTATGCGCACAACGGATAAATGCACATATCGAGGCGAAGAGCTCCACTCATCCACCACCACAATCGGGGTTTCACTGATTGTGATCTGGCACAGTTGACACACTTCAAGTTATCAAGACACTACACAACTCCACCACTTTCCCCTCAGGCACAATGTCTATTCCTAACGAGGCTTTGCAAAAGGTACGACATTTCGGCTGTTCTAGTAGCTACAGTGACTTCTGGAGCATGCGGGGCCGGATGGCTCCATCCATGGTCCAATCGCTGACCAAAGTGTAATAGTTGGTGCGGGAGATCGAGAGCCAGGCTCTAGCCGCCCAGCAGCAGATTGGCCTCGCCCGCGGCCAGATGTCGGCGAAGCAACGGGAGCAGCGTCTCGTGAAGTTGACTCTGAGCGAGATGGCTAGTCTGCCCGAGGACGCGGTGGTCTACGAAGGTGTTGGAAAAATGTATGTGACTTGGCCAAATTCCCCCTCCCCGCACTATCACCTCCCGTCTTGCTCAAGCCCCGCGCTTATTTCTGTCCCGTGCTCTAACGTTGATCCTCTTTGTCTGCGTCTTTGCAGGTTCGTTTCACTTCCTGTAGACTCCTTGCGGCAGAAGCTTGAGGGCCAGACACAGGGCCTGGAGGGTGAGGTGGACAAGCTGAGCCAGCGGTTGCTGTATCTGGAGACGACGCACAAGAATAGCCGCGAGCATATCGAGCAGATGCTCCGCACCAAGTAACCTAAGCGCCGGGAAGCGACGCGAGGCTCGCCACAGGGTTCAGGCATCCGACGGGCTCCCTCTGGGCTCCCTCATAACCGCTGGGTCGGTCTCTGCGTCACGTTGGCCGCCGAGCCGCCGTCGCCTTTATCAATAGCACAGAACTGTTTCAACTGCCGCCCACATTCTTGTGTCGCGGTGCTGCCCTTTCGCATTACCAGCCCTACCACTGCGCCGCACTGAACCCACTCATGGCCGATGTGACCCGGCCAGGGTGACCCTGCAGTCAGCGCAGTGTGTCTTCCGTCAACGGCGTCCTTTGGCCCAGGATCGGCTTGATGGCTGTGCAATGCAGGACGCAAGAAGTAAGACAATGCGCCAATCCGACTTGGCGGGTTTGGCCCCCAATTTCCTCACCACCATAATGCCCATAATGGCGCGATGGTCGTTTTGAGGGCTTCAGCTTCATGTTTGGTCAGCAACTGTTGACATGTACATAGTATTCCAGAGCATCTTAAAAGTCCATGAAATAACTTGGGTAACTATTGTTTACTTCATTCAGTCTTAGTCACCGCCGGCTACGTGGTTCACCATCAACTTCCGGCTCGCCCTCCCCCCCTCAGCTCAACCTTGTTCGATGAGCTAAAGTTCTTCGATCAGCTAGTGCTGCGCCTTTGCAACCTCCACCGCTCCAAGAGGCCAGGGACCATGTTCAGACGGGATTTTGGCCCCCACCAAGCTCCAGCCCCGCCTCTCGGCCAGTCCAGCCCTACCACAGACACGGGCCCCGGTCCCCTCCTGGACGATACCTTTGTCGCCTGTTCGCTTACGCCCTCTTACTCCTCTGCCGTCTTATTTCTCTCCTCTCTTCCTCCTCCTCCTCCTCCTCCTCCTGCTCCTCCTCCTCTCCTCCTCTTCCTCTCCATCTTGGGCTATTCTCCAAACCTGATATCGCTCTCGGCAAGGATCAGTCATATATTTACCGTCAAAGCCTACTCACCTATCGACGTCTTATCGGCTTCAGTTCACCTTGACTGCTCGCTGCCTACCAAGATGAGCAGAGGCAACTACAGTTACGACGACGAAGACGACTTCGACATTCGCGTTCGTCAGCGCGGACCGTCGCCCAGCGGTGTTCGCTATGTTTCGACTGCGCAACGCCCTCGGAGCTACTACGACTCACCCGCCGGTCCCAGCTATCTGGGACCCGATCGTCTTACCACTATGATACACCGCTCCCGCTCTCGCGACCGGTCCCGCTCTCGCGACCGACGCGCCAGCAGTCCTCCAGCTCCTGCAGCTCCTGTGATCATTAACAATCGCATTTACAACGACCTCTCCTCTGACGACGATGATCATCGCAAGCAGGTTGTGCGCTCATCCCGCCACCGGCACTCACGCTCGCGGTCCCGGTCGTGGTCGCAGTCGCGGTCATCTCGGTCCCGATCATCATCTTATATGGCACAAAAAGAATGGGAGGCTGAGCGAGCCCGCAAAGAGCTCGAAGACATGCGCCTTGCAAGCGCCCGCGAAAAGGATGAACGGAGAATCCGCGACGAGTGGGAGGCCCAACAGGCACGCAAGGAACTCGAAAGGATACGCCTCGCCAGCTCACGAGAGAGGGGCGAGCGTCAGCTGGTGCAGGGGCATCGCGAGGAATGGGAGGCTGAGCAAGCTCGTAAAGAACTCGAGAGAATGCACCTTGCCCATGCGCGCGAGGATGAAGAGCGTCGCATTCTGAGAGAGTATCGCGAAGAGGAAGAACTGAAACAGGCCAAGCGTGAGCTCGAAGCCATCAAGGGTCGAGAGGCTCGCTCAGACGAGGTTGATCGCATCAAGAAGGAGCTCGAGCTGAAGCGTCTCCGTGCAGATGATGCCGCCAAGGAGGAGAGGCAACGTCGTGAGAAGGAGGCCGCTGCGGCAGTTGCAGACTATAAGAAGAAGGAACTGGAGCGCATCACCAAGGAGAAGCAGCTCAAGGACCAAAAGGAACGAGAAGCCGCTGAGGCGATCGAACGCTACAAACAAAAAGAAAAGGATCGCATCGCCAAGGAGAAGGCGGAGAAGGAAGCCAAAGACAAGGAATATCAGAAGCGCCTCCATGATGACCTCTTGAAGTCTGGGCTCAACGAGGAGGCCATTGCTGCCATCCTGAAGAAGGAAAAGATCAAAAAGGCGCCGCATCCACCTCAGCCAGACTATGCTCATACTCACCCACTACCGCACCATGGCATGGTTCATAGCATGGGCCCGGTCGGTCCCATGAATCAGGTTGGCCCCGTCAATCCGATGGGTTATGCTGCTCCTGCTCCGGCCACCCAGGTTGATCGACCAACTTACACGCGCATGTCTCGCCGACATTTGTCCATCGAATCATTGCGGACTTTTGCGGTCGATTTCGATTTCGATATGGTATGTTACTTCTCCCTCCACCTTGGCACTGCGAATTGCATCAAAACTCGAGCTGACATTGCCAATAGGATCCCGACTATGTCTTGATCAAGCGCTGGGTGCCAGAGTGGGAACAAGATAGGCTGTGGAAGCACACCAAGTCTATCCGCGAGAAGCGTGACAAGAGGCTGATGATCGAGGAGAAGAGACATAGTAGCCAAGACCCGGACTTTGAGTGGGTGCGCAAGAAGAACGACAAGCATGATCGTCGCAGAAGCAAGTCGCCATCGCTTTTGATGTACTTGGCTGGCGCGCGCCCGGCGTAGACTCAACGCTTGGGGAGACCTAGATTGCGAGCGAAATGTTTTACATTATATTTTCCGAGCGCTAGCCTTCTAGTTTTATATCTGAGACGAGTTGTTGTTACAGTAGTCATACAAGAATGGTTTACTTCGCTCCGGCCCGGCGAATCAGTTCCTCATACACTGTCCATGCCAGCGCCGAGCTCATGGCCTTGCGACTCATGCGCAGCGCCAGGCCATCCCAGAGCGAACGGACTCCTTCCTGCGCCACCATTTTATACCAAGCATGCCAAATGTTCCTGTACTCCTGTGGCTGCAACTGAATGCGAGTCTTGACCGCGTCGAACGGGTTCGAGACCACCGAGCACGCTCCGCCAGCGAGCATGGCTGAGGTGAAGTTGACCGAGCTAGCAAGAGTGGCCTGCATCTTGGTCGGACCCTCACCAGAAGAGACCGGCTTCGCTGCTAGAGACCCGAGCCGCGACTTCAGCATCTCATAAAAGAGCACGTACATGCCAGCGTATGGTGCATCTCTGAGTGCTGTAGCTCCGAATCCAGAAAAGAAGCCGCGCAAGCCGTCGGTTCGCCGAATATCGAGCGCAGCAGACGCAAGTGATGGATACGAGTAAAGACTGGACTCGAACCGAACTTTGATCACGGTCAGAGGCATCAACACAAAGCCCGCAAAGGTTCTTGCAACTGCGCCCGATATGAGATTGCCCGAGTTTGTGAGTGAGGGCAGGACAGATGAACCACTCTGAGTCTGGAGGCGGCTTCCGAGGATGCCCGTCCGCTGGGCGTGCTGGCGAATGGCGTTGAGTGAAGTGAAGTAGAGGGCTGAGCCGAAGCCGGTTCGCAAGGCAGAGGGAACGGTGCCTCTCCAGAGAGACTGCACAAAGTTTGACGACTTTCTCAGGTCGCGTAGAGTGGCGGCGAGTGACGAGCCTCCAGACTGCTGAACCCGGGTCTTGAGTAGATCCAGAGGCTGGAGGAGGACTGCAGAAGTAACGCCAGAGCCGAGGCCAGAGACAAAATGGCGAGCTGTGAGGTTCGCGTCAGAGAGAGGGGGCGATGAAGGCCCGATGAGCGTCGGGTGCGCCGGTCACCATGAGACGTCGACTGACGGCATACCTGAGTTTGCTGGCCGGGAGGCGCGTTGCTCCGTCATTGGTAAAGGCGCAGAAGCAGCGGCAGCAACATCGTTGTGATGTGCTGGGGTACTAGCAATTGAGGTGCCCATGGCTAGTAGTCGCAGACTTACTTGGGCCACATGTCGAGGGAACGGTTGAGTGAGTGAGTGAGTGAGTGAGTGAGTGAGTGACGCGACAGGATGAAATCGGACCAGAAGTTGTCGGACCCCGTTGCATGGGTGTGCCCCGCTTTTGTGCATCAAGCACGTGTAGATTGCATTTGGAGCTTGGCTCAGCTCGCGCCCACGCTCGTGCCTGTGCTTGTGCCTGTGCCAGCGCCAGCGCCAACACCACCAGACTGGCTGCCCCGATAGTCACCTATGACCGATTCAAGACGCCCAGCCAGAAGGCGATGGCGCTTGACCAGATCAACCCACTCATCCACGCCAATCGAAGCAAGGAGCATGCCGAAATCAGCTCCCAGTCTCCCGAGGCTTCCAGCGCAATACAGCACCTGCGTCAGGATGCTTTCCCTCGACGTCTGGTCCTTGACCGTAGGCAGGTAGATGCGCAGAGTCTCGACAAGCATCTCAACTAGCTGCAGGGGAAAGTTGGCCATCGGAGACGGCAGCAGACGCAGGGGATCCGCACCATCGTCGGTTGGTGAGGCAAAACTAGAACTTACACTCTTGAAGACGGAGACGATGCTGAAGCTTTGCTCGCGGAAGATCTCGATAAACCTCTTGAGGTAGCGCTCCGTCTGTTGGCCACCGGACCACGAGCTGGCCGCCTTGTCTTTTCGAAGCCGTTCCTCATCGGCAAGGTCTCTGAGTGGCTCCAGCGCCTCCAGGGTTGTCAAAAGCGTGGCCAAGCGACAGACCAGAAAGACAGCTGGAAGGGCATCCTCAGTCGGCGCGTCGGAGACCAGGTCAGGGACGATGCGTTTCAGCCAGCCTATCGTCCGGACAGCGGCAGCCAGCTTGAGGTTCGGCGCCTTCAGCGTGCCGATGAGATCCGCGGCCATCTGTCGAATGGCAGCATCCGCCTCCTCCAACACCGAGGTGACGAGGGGTGAGTCTGGGTAGAGGGAGGCCAGGCGCCGCACATGAGCATAAAGCTCGAGGGTGGAGGAATGATTGACGGGTGCGGTCGAGACGGCAGATGAAAGTAGCAGAGGCATCTCCATAACGTCGACGAGGCGCTCCGAGTTTCGAAGTAGCAGCAGAGCCTGTTTCCTCCGCGCAAGCAACTTGCTCTCACTCGCCTTGCCAAAGGCGGACGAGAAGTGTTCTGCCTGGGCATCAAGGCGAGGTACTGCTTGGACCAGGTCTGAAGCTCGCTGGGCCAGAGCGGGAAGTGATTGTCGCAACGAGGTATGGCTAGCTGCTGAATCAACGACGGGTTTATGCGACCTCTTTGAAAGTGCCTGCACGGCCAGGAGCAGTGAGTGAGACGTCTGGGACAGGACCTGAGGTTCCGAGGTTTGCAGAAAGTCTGACTGCTGTTCGGCAAGGTAAGTCAGGTAATCCAGAGCAGCAGGATCAGTCTGCTGCTCAGGAGCCAACAGGTCTCGCAACGCCTCAGCCATGGTGGTGGAAGGGATGCGTAGGCGTCGTGATCGTTCGTATCTGGTGCTCTTAACGAGTGTTGACGAGTGAGGTGGCAGCTGGCCAGGAGCATCTAGTAGGGTGGCAGAATGATGGCGGCACACTCACACTTCAGGCAGGTCCCTTGATTACCTAAGGGTCTCAATGTCCCCCCAACGTCCAAGCCATTACTCGTTTCAAGCCTAGTGCAGACTGGATTTGCAGCAGCCCTTACCCAAAGAAGGTGGTGGACTGGTGCGAATAACGGAATAAGCTCCGAACCAGCCATCGCTAACCCACACGCATCTACACCCGTGCCGCTCCCACGTGAGCTTCCCCAACAGACGTGACCTCGATCTTTAAATACTGGCAAGCTGCCTCTTTTGTCTTCCGAGGCGCATTGCCTCGTCGCTTGTGCTTCTTCTTCTTCTCTTCCCTCTTTCACTAAACCCCTTCCTTCTCTCGACCCTACGTACGGCCTTGCGACTGCGACTGTCTCTGCGCTCCCCATCATCTCCCAGTCTCCCAATCCAATCCCAAGATGAAAGATCCATTCTTCCTACCGCCTATCCCGTGGCTGGCCGAGAAGACACAGCCCTGGGCCGACTACTTCGATCTCCCGACCCTGCCGTTGCATATCCACGAGGTTCTCGCCGCCGCGCTCCTGTACTCGGTCGTCTTCTGGCCAATTTCGCCATGGATATCCAACCTCCTAGCTCCAGAGCACTACTCCAAGCTTCCCCGCAAGCGACGACTCAACTGGGATGCCCACGTTGTCTCCATGGTGCAGAGCTGCCTCATCAACGGCCTTGCGATTTGGGTCATGTTCAACGATGAAGAGGTCAAGAATATGGGTTGGGAGGAGCGAATCTGGGGCTATAGCGGTGCCGCTGGCTTCATCCAGGCACTTGCATCTGGCTACTTCCTTTGGGATTTGGTCGTCACCAGCCTCAATCTTGATGTTTTTGGCTTGGGAACGCTTGCGCATGCGGTCGCTGCCTTGCTCGTGTATTCTTTTGGCTATGTACGTTTCCCCGAGTCGCTTGCGCTTGTTCTCCCGTCCTATCCTATCCTATCCGCTAACTTGTCCTTCTTCCAGCGCCCATTTCTCAACTATTACTCTTGCGTCTTCATCCTCTGGGAGCTTTCTACTCCCTTCCTCAACGTTCACTGGTTCATGGACAAGGTCGGCATGACAGGCACACGCGCGCAGCTTTACAACGGTCTCGTGCTTCTCTTCACCTTCTTCTCCTGCCGACTTGTGTACGGAACCTACTCCTCCGTCCGTGTCTTCCGCGACGTGTGGGCCAGCATCAACGCGCATCCTGATATGAAGACCTTTGCGATGCCGACCATGTCATTCGCACACCCAGACTCCACGGTGCCCTGGTGGCTCGGCGCCGTGTATCTTGCCAGCAATCTGACGCTCAACGGCCTCAACTTTTATTGGTTCTTCATGATGATCCGCGCCGTTCGTAAGCGGTTCGAGCCTTCCTCAGATTCACAGGACAAGATCCCCGAGGGTCCCGTGACCGAGGCTGAGATCGATCTTTCTTCTGTGGCAACCGGTGCGGCCCAGATCTCTGGTGGCCGACGCCGAAAAGCTTGATTTAGCCGACAAAGCTACTTCAATCTAACATATAGACGGATCTTGTCGCCACTACACGCAGTTCGTTCCGATAACGGTTGCTGCTTGGTCGCTCAAATGCCAAGCATAAATGTATACAACTTGTTGTACTGAGCCGGTCAACGGAGTTACTAGATTGGGTTACTGATCTGCTCGCGCCCTCGGCAATTGTCGGGGATCTCATGTGAGTTTTTTCATCTCGTTGCGGACATGCGACGTTAGTTCCTGAGCCACGCGGTACTTTTTGCCGTTTACCATGCTTGAATCTCGTGGCGATACTGAGGGAAGCGAGTCGAGGCACGCGCAGGTTATGGTTGATGCGTTGGCGTGTTTCCGCGCCTGTTCTTTTTCACTCGGCGTGAGTCGCTCTAGCAATTGCGACTCACGTCTAGCATTCGCTCGTGGCATTGGATAGACTCATAGAGTAGGATAATTAGAAGAGACCGACCCGGGTTGGCCTAGGTCCATCGTTGATATAGTATTACCACCCTCGCACTCAACTTCTAGGTAGGCTCGCCTGACAAAGACCAGAAATGCATACAAGATGTGAAGAGATATGTCCAAAGTATTTGTCGAGCATGACCAATAGCGCGCCCCCAGCAACCTATCGCTACAGTTTTGTCTAAGATCAGAATCCAAACGGATTCTGTGGAGCTACAGGCAAGGTTAGCAAAGCACGAAATGGGATAGAGATAGGTTGACTTACTCGCTTGCGCCAAGTTGGCCCTTCGCCCGGTTGCTTGGGGAGCAAGCTTCTTAGCCTCATTTGATACACCGAATCGAACAGGAGGGGGAGGACCAGTTTGTTGTGGCTGCAGGGGTTGAGGGATCATTGTATTGTTCATTCCACCCATACCAGTCGCCTGGGGCTGCAGGCCAGGCATGCCCGTCCGCTGAGGTTCAAGAGCGGGCGGCAAATAGCTGTTGAGGCCTCCAGGAGGAGCTCCATACATAGACTGCGTAGCCGGGAACGACGGCTGGAAGCCTGTTGGTTGAGCTTGCATTGTAGGGAACTGGTTCTGCGCTTGCATTCCGGTCATCATTGGCTGCATGAACTGCCCAGCGCCCGTGGGGAAGGCCATCATGCCAGGGCCCTGCTGTCCAGGGAATCCAGTCATGTTAGGCTGCATCTGTTGCGGAGGCTGTTGCTGCTGCATCTGGGCAGTGTATTGCTGCTGCAAGCGAGCCTGGGTGATCTCGCTCAGGCTCTGGCCAGGAGGCGCCACTTGGCCTTGCAAAGCGCCCGTCATCTGGGGTACCATTGGTGGGGGCCCAAACCCGCTCGGCTGAGCCGACTGCGGAGCTGACAGTGGTCGCTGGGGTGGTGGAGGCATGAGAGAGGCCTGGTTTGGTAACGCCTGGGGGGGAGTAGGGCGTTGCCGGGCTTGCGCGACTGACGAGAAGAAGGACGGCGTAGCACCGGCCAGAGGTTGCGATGCGGGTGCAGACGATGCCGGTTGCTCAGGGACAACGGCTGCCTGTGTAGTCACCGGCGCAGGCTCGGTCCTTGTGGGCTCGAGGGGTGTCGACAGGAGCGATAACTCCTGCATGGAACCAGTCAAAGCCTGAGTTTGCGGAGGCGAGGTTGCCGGGGGCTCGGCGGCAGGCTTCGGCTTGGACTCGACTGGAGGCTGCGGCTGCGGCGGCGACTGCTGCTTGCTAGGCTTCACATCCCATGCATCATCGTCAAACCCTCCAGCGGCTGGCTGGCGAGGCTCGGGGCTCTTGTTTGCTGGGCTCGTGGGCGTTGGCGACTTGGCATCATCGTCTGCAGCCTTGGAAGCGTCAGACCTGGAGAAAGCGCTAGCATCCACGACATCACTCGTCTGTACTGCAGGTGCAGGCCGGCCCTTGCGAGTATTGTTTCGTAGCGCACCACCGGCTCCAGAGAACAAGCCTCCAGAAGCTTCGCCATCTGCTCCCTCAGGAAAGCCGGCATTCCTCTTCCCACCACGGGTACGGCCATACTTTGCGTCCAAGGTGCGCATAACTTTGATAATGTCGCCTTCGCGGAGACCAAGAGCTCGTAAGGTGCTCGCATCGACATCGGGAAGTACGCTCTCGTCCATGGAGTCTTTCACAAACGCTTGGGCATAGCGCTCACACAGACCCACGGCCACCTCGCAGGATAAGAAGAACTGGAACCAGTCGTAGTCGGGCTTTTGGTTCTTCTCAATGGTAACGCCAGCAGAACCACTGGACTCGGGGGCCTTCTTCTCGGCGGATCTGGCTCGCTTGACATCTGCCAGGGGCTTATCGTCGTCCAAAGAGATGCCTGTAAAGTTTTCAACGTACTCAAGGTCTTCGCGAGACATTTTAGTAATCGGAACGGCAATCTTTACACCGTTCATCTTGTGCAAATGAATCTTGCCGTCCTTGAGGCCGAGAAACTGAGCTTCGACGCTGAAAGACCGGGACCGATCATTCCAGGTACGCACTCTGGACGCGTCCGGTTCTACAAAATAGGGGGGTCAGCGTTTGAAGTAAATCTAGATGAGAACACAGGGCATGCCAAGAGGATGGGGTTATGGGAATGACACTCACTAGACTTGGATCGAGGTTGACTGCTGCCATCGCTTCGTCCATTTTCTCGACGGCTCCGCTGTTGTCCCGAATTACTACCATTCTCTCTCGCCATAAGGCTGCTGCCGCGTTCGGGAAGAGGCATTCCCGGTCCTACCTGCTGAGGTTCTTTGCTCGCCTTGATGGCTTCCTTTGTCAGTCGGATTTCTTCGAGGCGATTTTGCTCGACGAGGGACTTGGCGGAATTGACGCCAGCGGAAGAGGGCAGCGAGGAAATGGTGCCGGTAATCTCGATGTAGCTGCTTGGAACGACGCCTTCTTTTCCATTCTTGAGCCGACGAACTTGCCACCATTCTTCGCTTTTGGTGTCATCGAGAACGATTACCTCATCGCCCACAGCGACCGTTACCTCGTCGTCTCCTTGGGCCATGAAGTCGTAGAGAATCTGACCCTGCTTTTGACCACCACTACCCGTGCCTGCCATGATCACTTCGCGGAGTCCTTCGGCACGTACAGCACCAGCCAGCTCGCCCAATGCACTGACGATCTCCTCGGCAGTGTCCTTTGCTCCCGCGTGGAAGTCAAGACTCTTGCTTGGGCGGACAAGCTCCATAAAGACATGTTTCCCTTCTCGCGAGTAATGTGTCATACGGTCGGCAGTCCATTCTTGTGAAGGCCCATCCTGGGCATGCTCTGGGGCAATCAATATTACTCCAGTCAGGAGATTAATCCCTAGAGTAGTGGGCATCTTCTTTTTCCTGCCCATGACGGATATCATCTCGTTGATGTTGTACATGTGGAAACCACCAGGAGTACGCTCAACGTCTTGACGGCGATCGGGATCTCGGTGATCTCGACGGCTATGGATATCAACCGGGGAAGTAGGACCGTCATAAGTCGGCGAGGGCGGAGCTGCCATCCGAGGCCGGGCAGGGAGGGCAGGGGACCGGACAGGTTCATCGTCGGATTCTGGAGGCTCGCTGAATGTAACGGAAGCGCGCGGAGGCTGCGGCGGAGCTGCGGACTGTCGGGAAGCTGCACGGGCGTGCATGACACCGGCGAGAGCGGCGGCAGGATTCGGCCGGGGGGGTGCAGTGTCGCTCGGTAGTTCCGGAGATGCCGTCTCGGGCCCTGGCTCGGGCTCTGGGATAGACCGTGGCCTCGTGGGAAGCGTCGGAGGAGCAGGAGGCATTGGCGGTGCCGGGGACTCGTCATGCACGCCCATTTCGATGTAGTTGGCCGGGACGAAGCCATATTCGCCATCAAGGCCAGTCAGGATCCAGTCAGGATCCGACGTATCGAAGACCTCAAGAGGGGCATCTTCGTGGAATGAGAGCTCCTCATCGGTCTGACGCGTATAATCGTAGAGGGCGCGAGCGTGCTCTATGGGTTGGGCCTTTGGAAAGGAAGGGAAAAGGCACCGATGTCAGCGGAATGGTTCGTTAGAGAACCAGTGAAGGCCAGCTCAGCTCACCTCTTCGACGTAGTTATTAGGCACAAGACCAGTTGGCTCGTCCTCCTCGTCGGCCCCAGCCTTCTTCTTTGCCTTCCACCAACCATCATCGCCGTTCTTGTCGAGGATGTAGAGCAGGTCACCGTCGGTAACGGCGAGCTCGCCCTCAGCTTGAGGCGCGTAGTCGTAGATGGCCCGGTACACGCCCAGAAACCCCATGTCGGAAAGTCGTGAGACGGCTGAGTGGGCTGCGCCGCGGCCGTATGTGCCTCGAGAAGAAAGCCCCTTGGGATCTGTTATGAAGGAGTGGAGTGAGGTGAGGGGAGGAGAGCTAAAAGGGAACGAAACGATGCGATGCGATGCGATGCGAAGTGACGCAGTGCGTCGTTTGTCTGAGGAACAAGCGACGGCTACGGCAGGTATGGATGGACCGACCCAACGTACAGTACCTTCCCCCCTACCAAGTGTGAACCTCTTCGTCAGACTGGTACCTATTTCAGCAAAGCGCCACTGCGGGATTGTTTGGCGTCGAATTGAATCGGTAGAGGTAGGTACCATATGTGACACGTTGTTGGTGCGAATTTGGGAATTTGCGTCACCCCCTTAACTTGGCAGTATTTCCCCCAGTGCCTCGGTGATGGGGGTGGTTGGGCTCTTCCAAGGCCGAACCCTGGAACTTCCATCACTGAGTCCCCCGCAACGTCAGCAGAGCCTCCCCAAAAGCGGGTGTTAAAGTTGGGGTTTAACCCACGCATGCCCAAGCCACGGTTGACGAAGTGAATATCTCAAACGGAATGATGGATTCAAACTATTAACAATTATACTCCGGCGAATTACTACAGTGTCACTGTTCTTAAAATCAAGACTCAACCATCCACGGTTGTCTGCCTCGATTGCTTCTCGTCATGAGGTAGGGAGGTCGCCTCAACAGCCAGCTTGTTCAAGTCAGAAATGTGAATAAAGTTCCGGAAGAACATGCGACTAGACGCACGGCGTAAACAATTACCAAATATATAATCCACTGAGGGAATCCTACTGGTGATCTACATATGACTCGAGCAACTTGAACCCCTAACTGACCCCCTTGCTTCATGCTTCAAGTGCTACCATACTCTTTACTTGAGCACAACTGCAGGCGTCGTAGCTCGTCTCCCAGAATCTCTTACGCACGTTCACCTACGACATTGAGAAGAATCAGGAGACTGCTGTTTCGAAAGTCAGGCCGATGGGCCGATTTACCATGAAGACCCATTCTACAGTTTCCGCTTGGGCCTATTTGATCAGACAGCTCGAGGCACCACCGTCTACATAATCCCATTGTGTCATCCAAGCATTGAACCAAAATCACACGAGGTCACGAAACCTATCCGATATGCCTCTTCCGGGGCACTGCGCAACCTGAAAACGGCCATATTAAGCTTGGTCAGATCCAAAGACGTCATCAGACGTGCTCCGTCCTTCGTTGGCTTGGCCCAGGTTTCGGAAGCTACCTGTACGATGTCCTCGGGTAAAGATGCCTGGGAACATCCTCGGATCGCTGCCCGAGAGGTGAAGGTCTGCCAGAGGATCATTGGACCAAGCCTGATCTCGAGCGGTCGAGACTGCAGTGGGCGATCCTACGGTTGCGGTGTGATAGCTGGGCGCTGAGGGAGACGTCTCCACGTTCTCAGTATCATTGCTTGCCGTTCCGTCTATGCCAGCAGACTGCCCAGCCATAGAAGCTGTCGAGTCCGACATCTTGATCTCGGTGCCAGCGTGTTGGGCCGAGGGCTCGCTGGCAGCATTATAGGTGACATAGCGTGCTAGTCTGAAAGGAAGAGGGTCAGCACTATATGGAGCACATCAGGATACCAAGAATTCAACTTACACATCCCTCTCCTGCATCAGCGTGAAGTACCGGAACTCCTCCCGTCGATCGGGGACGTTCGTCTTGACCATAGTGTTCCCTTCCTTACCCGGCTTGTCACAGTTGGGTCCCAGCCATTGCTCCTTGACGGACAGCTCGTAGCCACTTTGCTTAACCGAGTTCTTTGCCAATTCACACATATCGACAGAACTAAGCTTGTAGATTTGTGCCGCAACCGCATACTCCTCAATGAGAGGCTCCTTGGTGAACGCGAACTGCAACGGATCGTCCGTAGATAGCGACACGTTCAGGCCTCGCTTGAAGTATTGGTGGAAAGGGTTCCGTTCGTAAGTCAAAAACAAAGCGTTATTGCTCAGCGGCGACATGGCAATACCGATCTGTTCCAGGTAGAATATGTACTGAAGAAGGGGTACCTTGCGAAGAAGCAGTCCGTGGCTGATACTGTGACAGCACAGGGCGGCGACAGCCAGGTGCTCGCTGTCACCGGCCTCTCCACAGTGAGGCCGCAGGACAAGAGTGTTGAACCCGCGCCTCTTGCGCCAGTAGTTCAAGGACGCCAGGTTAGCATAGAGGTAGTAGATCCAATAGCTGTAGGGCGGGTTCTGCTTTGTGTCCCAGACTTTTGGCACAGGGAACTTCTTGAAGAGGCGGCGTTCCACCTTGCTTTCATCGTCGACACTATCAAAGCCAATCACCCGTTGGAGGAAGATGTGCAGCTTCGGGTGACTCGATGGGTCCTTGGTCACCTCGAAAAGGGGCTGGAAAACATTCTTGACCACCTGTTCAAACGTCTCCATCAAGCCACTAGCTTTGTAGACGTCGTAAAGGCGGGGAATCTGAATGAGCCAGCGGACATTGTGCGAGAAGAGCTTGTTGTCGACTACCCACCCAGCGAGCTTATCCCACTCGTCTATCGACTTGCCATAAACTGAGATTCGCCACTCAACCATTTGGTACTTGCTCGATTCGAGATCGGAGATGACTTCCTTTGTAATTTCAGCCAGGTATCGGCCGTGAATGAAGTTGTCTGTTTTAAGGAAGATGGTACGGAGACGGGACTCGCCAATCGGGTTATACTTGAGGTTGAACTTGTCGAATCGATGGAATGAATCGGTGTGAGCCTGTAAAAATCAGCAGGACGTTTCCCAAGAGCTTGTTTTCCGAAAACTGATAGATCGCCTTACATGCATATCGAGTGTATCAATACTCAGGTCGTAGGCGGTCAATTTGATACTGGCGAAGACCTCGGCCAGAGTGAGGTGCCTTTCGTCACGGAAGAGCACCACTTCGTTGGGAAACTTCTTCATCTTACTCTTGATGAAGCGCAGAAGGTGTTTCTGGTTCATACATGCCGAATGGTGGACGTGAGTATCAACCTTTCGGACATTGTAGAAATCTCGATGAGGCACCTTCTTGCTGTCGGCCGTCTCCTGGTACTCATTCAGGAGGATATAGAGATTGAACTTGCCCTCGAGGTATTGGAGGCGTCGAAAAGCGAAACTCTTGGTTGGTCCATCAGACGAAACGTCCAGGATGTCATCCAAGTCGATGTAAAACTCTCTGATGGTAGGGACTCGGACCGAGGGTTCCTGGGCATCATCGCTTTCAAACACCTGATAGACTCCACTATCATCGAGCTTGTACGTGAGTCCGTCATCGCCTGGTAATGGCAGCAAATCAGCCATGTCGAAATCTTCCCCAATATCCTGGCCCGGTTTTCGCTTTCGCGTCGTTCGCTTGCTTTTTGGAGTATCTGGCGGCAACTGCCCAGATAGAGACCCAGTCGCGTCTTTGGCGCCGTTCAATTCGGCCTCTTCCTGGCCAGGAACATGCTCCGTAGCACCTGTTGGGTGCTCCGAGGGCTGCCGCCATGCGGGCTCAGGTGGGGGAGGGTAGATGTCCCAGTTCGGGTCATCTCTTGGATTGTCTTCCGGACCTTGTAGTGAAAGCCCAATGTACTTGCGCCTGAGGTCCACGATTCTCTGGATGTTCTTCGAGATAGCACTCAATTCGGCCGTGATATGGGGTTCAGTGTCAAAGAGGCCGCCAGTGCCCAGACCAGTGCCAGAGCCGTCGGGAAGCCGGGGATCCTGCGCTACATTGCCGGCGCGAGGAGGAGCGGAAGTGTAGCTTGAGGGGAAAGGCGCGGGTTGGGCGTCCGATTTGGTGGGCGACTGGGTGAATGCTGAAGGGTCAATGGCAGCAGCTGGCATCTCCAGTCCAGGCGGAAAGGAGTCGACCCGACGGCCATTCGAGTCTAGTACCAAAGAATCGGCGCCATACTCGGTCGCAGGGCGAGAACCTGAAGCAAGGAAAGGGCTTTGAGGTATCGACTGACTGCCTGCCCCACCGCTTCGCGAATCGGCCTTGTTTCGGTGGTAGAAGTATTTGGCGTCCGTCTGGCTCATCTGGCGCTCAGCGACAGGATCGTAGAAGGTCGTTCTCTTGGGCAAGTCTCGCAGCAGCATTCCGTCTTCGAGTTCTTCGTCGTCGTTACCGGTTTGCGAGCCGGCATCGGAGGCCGTTTGTTTGTGCGAGGCGCCATGGCCGGTTGCACCAGAGTCTCGAGCCTCCTCCCCCTCCTCATCCGACTCTCGGGTTCGTACATCGAGCGCTGTTGATTCGCTTTCGCCGAAAACGGGACCGCCTGGAGTAGTTACTCGGTCAGCAAGCCCGGCAATTGCTGCAGCGCTGGTTGAAAAGAAGTCCGAAGTGTGAATGTGAATCACAGCATGGCGCAGTTGAGGGGCAAGCGAGATACATACCAGCCATGGCGATTCCGTACTTTGAGGTTTGTTTGACTTTGTTGAAAGACGATAGGGCGATTCCGTATGCGTTTCTGTTTTATGGTGGTACCCAGATTCCTTTAAGCAAACAGACTTTGGTTGTCAGAGACGGGATGAAACGAAAGAGGAGGTCGTTGAAAGCGTGCAAGTAAGTAAGAAGAAGTAAAGCCGTGAGACAGGGTACAAGGTACAGTATGACGGGTGTGACACAGAGAGAGACCTACCTAGGTACCTCTAGAGAGGGGCGCCCTGTCGGTGCATTGCCCGCCGCGTGGTGGGGCTGGAGCTCCAACGTGCTAAGCCTTTTGGGGCATCTGCTTCGGTACCTATTGAATTGAAGCTCCACAATTGGACGATAAGCCTTCAGGGCTACCCTTCCCAGATGAGGTAGGTGCTGCGCAACACGTCCATGTTACATAGGTACAGTTCAAGAATCCAGTATGAAAGCCTCGCTTTCGGTAGACTTGACAGGCAATATTACACTGGGCAGGCCTTGTCTCTGCTGGGCGCTAGTTCATAGGGGCGGTGCCGCTGCTCCGCCTCTTTCAGTTGACGGAACCCAAGGCATTGGCAACGTCAGGGTCCCCCGGATGTGTCACGAGTTGCCTGTAAGCACTCAATATGCCCGCTGGAGCGCCTCGAAAAAAGGTCACATGCAATTCAGTCTCGAGAACTCTCTCGGCCTCCGTGACAGATCTCGCTACAGTAGTTCCTTGGGCGATTACCAGCTCCTAGCCCCTCACATGGAGAAAACACTACACTATTGCATCATCTTGTAGCTCCCATGACTGGTTTGGAGTCTGGGATATTCTCGTTACAGTACAGTATTCGTGGAGCCTTCCGGCATCAGCAGCCCCAGGCCCAGCCCCTGGCTCCGAAGCAGGGTTACCTCAGCCGGGTTGATCCAAACTACTAACGTATCTGTAGTGTACCTACCTACCTCAGGTACCTTAGGTAGCCGTTAGTTTATAACAGTACACCTAGCTTACCTGGCGCTCCGAAACTTTCGAGGACATGGAGGAGTAGGATTGAGGTACCTGGAAGCCAGGTACCAATATCAAAAGCTGATTTCGGCAACCCACGGTCAACTCCTGTTTGCTTTGATCAAGGGCCCTTGTGCCTGTTTAAAAGACGGCAGAATAGGAAAATTTGTTTACCCAGGTACTTGTCTTAACAGTGTCAGGCCAAGGGGCCAAACTGACGCCTTCTGGCTGAACTACCAATCACGGATGGACAGGCATAGGAAGTTGATCTTGACTTCTGTGATACATCTCTCACAGCCAACGGGTACAGTTCCAATAGTGCAAGATGGACTTGAGGGTCCGACACAATACATAGCGACTGCTTAACGAACCGAGCCATCATGAATCCGTGCCGACTACGCCCGCTCGGGGAAGATGACGCCTGACTCAATGCCGCCATTTTGCAATCCAACCCTCATCTGTCCTTTTCCGCCTCTATTCGCCCTGAAGTAATAAGGCACGAACACCAAGTCCCGCGACTCAGTCGAGTCTCCTTCAGTGCGGAAAGACACTCGAGTGGGTGCAGACTGCTCCCAGCCCTTGCTCTGCAGCGCAACATACTCTTCTCCTGTCTCTTCGTCCGTAACCTTCTGCTCGGTGACGGGTGAATCGGTTTGGGGAAACACGTCTTTGAAGTGATTTGTCTCGCAGGAATTGTCGGCATCTTCCACACAGTATACGATAGGGCCTCGAGCGAGAGCCAATGTCCGTTGGTTGGTGTAAGGGTGAGGCGAGAGATATCGAGGCTCGAAACCGAGGACTTCCAAAGAGAATGAAGGGTTGTCTGATACGTAGACGGGGTCCAGACAGATGTATCCCTGTTCCATCTTGACCATATCAGGCTGCGGAGACGGAGTTAAGACGTACTCTCCCTTCGACCAAGCCGGCAATCGCAGTCGGATTGTGGTCCGCAGCGGTGAAGGAACCGAGAGCTGGAGGTCAATCTTGCCCTCCCACGGCCAGTTAGACATCTGGTGCAGGGTCACGGGCGTGCCATTTGCATCAAAGACGAGCTCAGCGCCCGTGTATAGATGCACATTGATGAAGACATGGTCCCCTGCAGAGCCATAATCCCATAAATATCCGCCTAGACTACCAAAGAGTCTAGTCAGATTGGGTGGGCAGCAAGCGCACCAAAACCACTCTTCACGTACGCTCTTGGCAGACTCGGAGCTGGCCAGCTGATTCTCGTAAGTAAATGCCTTGCCATCAAGGCTCATGGCTGTCATGACGTTGTTGTAGAGACACAGCTCCATGATATCAGCGTAGTGAGCGTCGAGGTCGAGGTGTAAGATGCGCTCGGCGAGCATCATGACGGCGATGGAGGCGCAAGTCTCAGCATAGCAGCCTCCTTCGTCCGTTCCTTGGGGGAGAAAGTAGTCCATGCCAAGCCCTTCCCACTGATCGATGGCACCAATGCCTCCGGTCACGTACATCTTCTTGTCGACCATGTTATCCCACAGCCTATGCAGGGCTTGAGACCAAGCTTCGGAACTAGGGATAGGTCGCTTGTCCTTTTGAGAGAGGTAGAGCATGTCAGCAACGGCAGTGAGAAGGTAGGCGGCCCGAACAGAATGCCCCTCAATGGTCTTCTGCTCTGTAATAGGAGCATGAGCTTGGCAGTACCAAAGGGCTCCGTGTTGAGGTATAGAGTCAGGCCGAAGCCATGGGCTTTCTCCTCTCTTCTCTCGTTCCCACTCGTAATAATGCTTGCCATCCTGCCCTCTTGGGTTGCCACGCTCAGCCAGGAAGTACTGTGCCAGCTCGAAGGCTTCTGTGCTCCCAGTGGCTGAATAGAGGCGAAACAGGGCAAGCTCAATCTCAGGGTGGCCTGGGTAACCTCTCAACTGCCCTTCACCAAGACCGAATTGTTTTCTAATGAGACTGATATACTTTTCAATGGGCTCGATGAGCAAGTTGTTGCGGTAGTACTCTTTGTGGGCAATTGCGGCCTCGATAAGATGACCAGCGTTGTACCTGCAGATCCAGGGATCAGAAAGACGCTCGACAAAGATGCCTCTCAGTCCTTACAGCTCATGCATGTCTCTGACATTAGACCACCTCTTGTCAGGTTCGACAACGGTGTAGTGAACGTTTAGGTAGCCATCTTCCTGCTGAGCTGCTCCGATCATGTCCACAAGCTCACGGATGGTCTTGTCCATCTCTTCATCATACTCGTCTGCCAGAAAGTAACAAGCTCCCTCGATCCATTTGGCAATATCGCTATCCCAGAACAAGTGAAAAGGCACAGGCCACCTGGACTTGTTTTCATAGATGGGATGCCACTTGAGCTTGAAGCAATCATAGCGACCAGTTGACCGCAACTGCTCGAGCTGGGCTCGTATTGTAGTACGAGAGACAGTCCTTCGTCTCTTTGAAAGGATAGAATCTCCTTTGAAGGTTGTCTGGCGGAAGGTGATCTGGGGGTGTGACATGTTGGGCCCAAGGCTGAAGCGGATGGGTTGACGATAGAGAACAAGGTGACGAACATGTTGATCTTCAGCCGGTCAGGCTTCCCTTGATATACATCTACGAGATCGCGCCATGTACAAGGCGGGCGAGATATCGTATCGTAGCTGATACGACAGCATCGAGTTGCAGGACGCATATGTCCTGATCCAACTCCCCCGCGTTGATGTCGGAGGACGATCCCGATGTTTTTAAGCGCTCGAATGGCATATTCGATCCTTCGACTGTTGTGTCTGAAGATCATAGTCTAATAAAACACCAGCCCCGCAGTCGCAGCTGAACTTGAGCTAGGTATTCGTCAAAACTGTCAAGTTTGAAGTTCCCAGGCCTCGGCCATCGGTGCTCTTGTTTGGGGCAACGTGGGAATGATCTATTCGGTATCCAGTCAAGATACAAATCCCGACTTTTGTACAGCTAAGTTCAGTCACACAACTGGTAGATGCGCTCATTATTTCGTCCACTTACTGACAAACACGGATCTACCTTCTATAGTCATGAAAAACTGCCCATAATCCAAGGACGCCATCTATACCCCAATGGCCCATGTATAAATACAGAAACACGCACAAATGATACGGGTTTCTCAGCTCGTCTTTGCTTCCCGCACAGGAGATGCGCTCTTCTCCTCCACCTTCTTTCGCGAGCCCATCGAGTAAAGCCCTCCAGCACTGAAGACAACGATAGCGCCAACCAGAGTACCAGGGGCCAGCCTATTACCAAAGAGCCAGATGCTCAAGAGAAGGCTGACAAGCTTCCGAATGTTGAGGACGATGGTGACAGTAAGAGCCGTGGAGGCCGCGGCCAACAGGTTGACACCTCGAATGCAGGCGTACTGGGTCAGAACATTGGCCATGAGGAAGACGATCTGGTTGGGGACCAGGAACTTGGTGGTGAAGTTCAAGAGGCCAGGCAGCTGAGTCGGAGTGCTCGTCATGAGATGGGTGAAAGTCCGGGCCATTGATGGAGCGAAGGGAAGAAACAACGGCAGAGAAAGAGCGTGCGAGTAGAAGAGGTTCTCTTTCCATTGCGGGCCATACGTGGCATACGTCGCCTCTGTGTAGAGCCCCATGATGGCGGAGAGAATTTGAGCAACGAAGAGGATCAAGAGGCCAGTACTGAAAGCTGGGCGGCCAGTGCTCTCTCCCACTCCCTAGAGTTAAGCGAGGTTAGAGTCTACGACTCGACAGTTGAGCTATAGATAGGAATGCATACCTTGGCTTGCGCATCGGACCAAGCAGCCATGATAACGCCCAGCGTCAACAATACGACAGCAACAACCTGGGTGCGCGAGTATCTCTTCCCATAGAGATAACCCGCAGCCATGGTGGTGATGCTACCACCTGATCTGAGAATGATATGGACCGGCACCGAGATATCATAGCTGAATGCATGGTTATTGAGAACATTGATAGTGAAGAAAAGAACAATGTTGACGATCCAGCGGCTCAACGGGACCTTGTTGGGTGTGAGGAAGAAGCGGCTGTTTCTGTCAAACTGGGCGACGAATCCAGTGACGGCGACAAAGAGGAATTGGACAAAGGTCAGCAGAGTTCCTAAAGAAATGTGTCAGCGGAGGCATCCTCATATTCATGTCAATGTCCTTACCACTCGAAGGTTCAAAACTGCATGCAGATTAGCTACATACTCTCGTAAGGCTCCATGGTGGGTGTGCAACTCACTTGACGATAGCCTCAAGCGCGTATACCTATAAGCGATAAACAGCCGAGTCAGTCAAGTTCCCAGTAGAGATGGAGATGGAGATGGAGAGGGAGATATACGTTGGAACAGCATCCTCCAAAGATTAGACTCAGCATCACAGCAATCGTCAACAGCGAGGGCCCAACCTCCCGAGCCATCAGCCTCGCGAAATGCTGGGCTATCGACGATGCCGACCCACGCTCCAAGTCGGCTCCGGACTCGCGCGAGGCCGAGGACGAGGACGAGGCCGAGGCGGTGCCGCGACGGACTGAGCTCTCGAGGACCGTCATGTCAGGCGTCCTCTTGCGGAGAATGTGCGAAGACATGAAGGGCTCGCTTCTCGCGTCTCTCGCTATGAGATGGAGGTGAGATGTAGTTGTGGTGGTAGATGTGGACAGGGGCTTGCAGACGCTGGCTGCTGACAAGGAGAGGCTGAGTGAGTGAGTGAGTGAGTGAGTGAGTGAGTGAGTCGATTGCCGTCGATGTTGCCCTTCCATGTGTCTTCATGCAGAAATGGCGTTAGGTAGGGGGGCCTCGGCCAGGTAGCAGTACCCACGTTACCTGCCCATTTGAGGGCGCCGCTGCCAGGGGTTCCGCGGTACTCTGTACACGGTACGGTACTCACTAATAAATGAGACAGCGCGCCTCATCCTAGTCTAATAATAGTAATAAGGTACCTAGGAAAATAATTAGGCCCCCTTCCCCTTGTCACATTCGCCATGCCCTGCCCTGGCGGCAGTTCCCGACCCTCCGGAGTTGGTGAGACTAGGGACTGGGGCCGTGTCCATGTTGCAGATCACGGATTGGTCTAGAATAAGCCGACACCAACCCCGGTAATGGGACCAAACCTCAATGTTGCGAATAAACGATAACTCGATGGATGATAGTACCTACAGGTACCTAGGTAGGTAGGTAGTGCTGCAGAGCGTCTCTCCCTCAAGGCTGACTCCACGGTCCATCAACTTCAAATCAACCCCCAGGCATGAGTGGCATTTCTTTGATTCTCAGATAATTTCTTTGTGGTTTCTGCTACACGTGGCGACCAAACGCTGTCCCATGCATTCGTTCACCTCCATCCCATGTGGCTTCTTCCAGCTCGTCCATTCGCTTGGTCTGCTCTGCTCTGCTCTGTAGGTGACTTTGCCTACATCTCTTCGTCTTCCGCTTTATGGCCGCGATCCAAGGGGCCCCTTCCAGCATTCTTTGCGCGTAGCATTCGCTACAACAACTGCTGACGCTGTGTGCTTTCGCTTTCTAAGTATAATAGGCTGCACTGATCCGTATTATCTTGCCCTGCATCATCAAGATGCCCATGTTGTGCCCAAGCAGAACTGGGCTAATCCCATCATGAAGGAGGCGGAGGCGCCCATATTCTTGCTGCCGCTGCCGCTGCCGCTGCCGCTGCTGCTGCCACTACCGCCGAGTCCATCACTCAGGCTTTGCGCCCCCGAACGGGTTCACTGGCTCTCCCGATGTTCGATGCAAGCCTTCGGGATAGATGAGCGAGGTGCCGCTGAAGCGACCAGGCTACTTGGAGAGCAAGAGTTTCCAGGATGATTCCATGGTGATATGAAATATGCCTCTAGATGTACAGTAAATGGCACCTACGCTTACACAACACACAAGACACACAAGACTCGGAAGCCGACCAAGTCACTCGCTCACCCACCCCCGTCATTCCCATCCAATGTCAAAGGACTGCTAGCGCTCCTCGCCGTCAACTAAAAGCCTTCTGGTCTAACCAAGAGCGTCCTAATTCCGGCCGGGCGCCCTTGTCTAGTCGCTCCCAGTCACCCGTTGCCCAAGCTTCGCAAGCCAGGTACTCCCTGTACGTACTGTAGTAAGGTAGGTAACATCCTAGCGATGGATCCCAGCTTTCGCCCACGGAGCCATGCATCATCCATGGATCGCTGCCTCCACTTCTTCATCCTCACCCACCAACCCCAATCCCAAATTCAAAGAACCTAGGAGAAAGAGAGGAACCACTTCCTCTTCAGTCCAGAGCTTGTCCTGCCTTGTCTTTGCTCCCTGGTCTATCCGTAGGTATCCTCCTCCTGGTCCTGTTCCTGTTTTGCTCTTGCCCGTGTCCTGTCTCTTGTCTCTCCCGTCCCTCCCTCTTTGCTACGTATCTATTGACGGCTATCACTTCTTCTACGGAACCTTGTCAACGTTTCTCTGGCGTGTCCTCACGGACCATCCTTCCCGTCCAATTCCCCAGGTCTTCTCTCCCGGTCTTAATAAGACTTAACTATTCAAAGTCCACTGGCCCCCTCCACTCCCCTTCCAAATCCATTATCGCTCCTTCGTGTCTTGCGCTTCTTGTTGCGCCGACGCTCTGCCCTGTCTGGGTTCATTCGCCTGGCCTTGACGACGACGACGACTGACGACGAATCTCCTGCGGTGTTTCCCTCCACTATCGACGCCTCGCTACTCGGCCCTAACTGATCCGGCATCTGCCACATCCGCGATTGGCATCGTGACAGCAACCTCGACGTCAACAATAAACCACTTTTCGGGACAGACTTTCTCTCCCGCGCCGCTCGTTTCAGCCCCATTTCCCATTATTCAAATCATGTCGTCAGTCATTGTCGCCTCCTCTCAATTACGATAGCTACCCCTACCTAGGCGTCCATGGCCAAGAGACGTCGGACCAAGCAGCGGAAGGGAACCGGGGGAGGTTACGATCGCTCCCAGACGAGCACCATGTCCTCAGAGGACTCATACGCCATACAGAGCGGCCGCCAATCCAGCGACGGGACACAGAGTGAGCATGCCAACAGCGATGGCAACAATACGGCCATGACCAGCATCATGGACACCGACGAAGAGCATCGCCACGATGACTCCGAACTCGACCAAGACGAAGACGTTGACGAGGATGACATGATATCCATCTATCCCGCCTCTCACTATCCTGGGGTATCTGCTGCCCACCGAGTCGAGACTCCCTTCTCCCCAGACACACACGCGGCAGACTCAGACATGTAAGCGGGACAAATACTTTCTCTCTGTTCTCCCCCATTCTCGTCCGTAGGCTAACCCCGGTGCTACAGGGCCGCATCAACGCGATCATTATGGGCTCAAGACCTCGACTATCGAGAAATCCATGGCCGACGATACTGCCGGGAATACTACATGCCCAACGACGACATTGAGCAATGGCGAACAGCTCTTCAGCATCAAGTCTTTATGCACGTGCTTGATGGCGAGCTGACTCTTGCTCCAATCCAAGATCCCACCCACATTCTCGACATCGGCACTGGTACTGGCGAATGGGCTATTAAGATGGCTGAGCTACATCCGACCTGTGAGGTCGTAGGAACCGACATCGCCGCGATAGCAGAAACCAAGAGCGTCCCCATGAACGTATTCTTCGAGATCGAGGACGCCGAGGATTGGGACCGGCATCCTGATGTGTACGACCTCATCCACTTCCGCCTTATGGAGGGCGCGTTCCGGAATTGGAGTTTTATCTATGACAACGTCTTCTTCTCCCTCAAGCCTGGCGGTTGGGTCGAGGTCCAAGACTTTGACAGTGCCGATGGTTTTGGCCGATTTTTGTCCCAGTTCCCAGAGAACTCTCCCGTGCACGAACTCGTCCGAGACCTTGATGTTGCGGCGACAAAGGCAGGACGTCCACGGGGCATAGCTCATTTAGATCCCCGGCTGTTTATGGAGGCAGGCTTCGTGGATGTCCAGGTGACCGAGTACTCGATCCCCATCACCGTCGCCGAGAAATCCGCGGGAAAGATCTGGCTGATTTCGTGTCTGGATGGCTTGGAAGCCAACTGCTTGCGACTACTAACTGAACACCTGGGTTGGGACCCCGAGAAATGCAAGGCCGCTTGCGAGCGCGCCGCACGAGAGTTGGCGAATCTAGCCAAGGATCCTGAAAAGTCCAAGGGCCTCCTAATCAAGATGCGTGTCATCATCGGCAGAAAGCCGCTCGATACTCCCACCGCGGATCTCGCAGACCTATTAGGGGGGTGCAGCTCGCCCAATATGGAGCTCAATATTCAGGACAGCCCTGACCCGACACTACATGCTGCCGAGCAGGAAATGCGCGATGCAAGTCCAACTGTGACGGATACTATAACTAAAGAGCCTGTGGCCGCAGGATCGACCTGAGTTACGCAATATCTTTGACATATTTAGAACGGAGGCACGCAGAAGCCTGGACACCTTGGGCCAATGCTTAGGCTCCAAGATCTTTGATGGCAAAGGGGGTTTGGCGCAGAATTCTGGGAGACGGCGTTGTGTCTGGATAACGACCCATCTATTATATTTGTATATTTTGACGATTGCTTTTATGCATTGCTCTAGGGGTATTGATGACTATTACTTGAAGCACGGGGTAACCATGCTCATGGGAGGCCCTTTGATGTAAAGAGAATCATTGTTGCCTCACATAGTTGTCTTGATTACACGCGACAAAGCTATGAGATGAGTGAGGGTGGACCCGATTTGGAGTGTTTAAGCGGGTGAATCCAGAGAATAGCCGGTTGTAAGCGTACAGATCAATGAATTCACATTAGATATTCTACTCATAAAAGGTCTCGGAACTTCATGTCTGTCGATGCTCATGCTCTCATTCCAGCCGAGTATTATGAGTGAGTGGTAGTGCTCTTATGGCTATGAACAGTGATGCAATGATTGTGAGTGGCTGTGGTTAGAGCTAGCTGCCTTAGCTGCCAAATGCACGAATAGGCTGCTAATAAACCATCACCCAAGGCCACGCGCGCGGGTGGGGAGCTACAGCGCCATCCATCCACCGACTCTCATCACCAACAACTCCCCCATCAACCAACTTCAGCGAGCTCCAGCCACGTCCTTCACCTCGCTAACCCTATCCAACGTGTCGTCTCGAAGCAAACTTCAGCGAACCAGAGCGTGCAGGACGCGAGTGTCCAACCCAGATCGCCGAGCGCCGAATATGCGCCTGTGAAGCTGTGACGCCATGGCCCTGGATCTCCAAGACGGCTTCGTCGCCGCCAATGGCGTCCCGGACCTTGAGGAGCCCATCTTTACCGTCGAGCGCGTCCAGCTGCAGTTCTCAGTCGCGGCCGACTTTGTAGCTGCGCAGGTTGCCAACAACGTCATCATCCTCGCCGTTTCCAACGGCCGCATCCTCCGCATCGACCTGAACCGACCCGAGGATATTGACGGTAAGAGATTTGAGCGATGCGCTATCGCGTCTGCGGCGTGACGGCTGCAACCAAAGAGAGACCTGTTTCAATTGCTAATGCGATCCCTTACAGACATCGATCTGCCCAAGAAGCCGTCCGAGGTCGGCGTGATACGGCGCATGTTTCTCGATCCTACGGCGTCCCATCTCGTCGTTTGCACCGCGCTCGGCGAGAACTACTATCTTCATTCTCAGTCAAAACATCCCCGACCGCTCGGACGCCTAAGGGGCGTTGCGATCGAAAGCGTGGCTTGGAATCCCTCATTGCCCACAGCGTCCACACGTGAGATCCTCATCGGTGCATCCGACGGAAACATCTACGAGGCCTTTATCGAGACGTCCAAGGAGTTTTACAAGAAGGAGGTGAAACATCTGAAAAATCTACACAAACTTCCTGATGGACCGATCACGGGGTTGTGGGTGGACAACCTTCAAGACAACAAGTCGGATCTCCGAAGGGTGGTAATAGCTACTCAGAGCCGCCTGTTTCACCTAATCGGAAGGATTGGACACGGACATGATGGCTCAGGATCTGTATACACCCGGTTATTTGAGTCGGAGCAGCCAGTCGTTCATGAGCTGTCACGGACGTCATCCGGCGCACCTTCGAGCCTGGTGGTGTCTCCTGATCCACCAGATTCCGGACCCTACGATGACAACATCCCCGATCGAGCCTATGCCTGGCTATCTTCCCATGGAGTCTTCCACGGAAGACTATCGAGCACACCAGCAGATATCAACCTCGGCTCCAAGGTTTTTACGGAATCGAGGATGCTTCCCAGGGCTCAAATAGTGGCTCCTGAAGGTGCAGAGAGGCGCACCTCGACGACCGAGGCAATTGATGCCATTGCACTCACCCAGTGGCACATTGTCCACCTGGTCGGAGGGCGGGTGGTCACAACGAACCGTCTCACCGGCAAGATGGCTTCTGAGCATGATGTTATCGGCCAGGGGCAAAAGCCTTTAGGTTTCTCTGTGGATATCCAGAAGAACACCTTCTGGCTCTTTTCGTCGGAGGAGATCTTTGAGGTTGTGGTTCGAGATGAGGAGCGCAACATCTGGGAGATTATGACGAAGATGCAACAGTTTGAGCCAGCTCTGCAGCATGCCCGAACACCGATGCAGAAGGAAATCGTTGCGGCTGCATATGGTGACTACTTGGCCAGCAAGGGGCACTGGCTCGAGGCTGCTACTATCTATGGCCGCAGCAATAAGCCGTTTGAGGATATCGCGCTAAGCATCATTGACAACAACCAACCTGATGCTCTAAGGAAGTTTCTGCTGACCAAGCTCGCCGCGCTCAAGAAATCAGCTGTCATGCAGCGGATGATGATTGCAGGCTGGTTGATAGAGGTTTTCATGTCCAAGCTCAACTCGCTGGACGATACCATTAACACACAGGCTGAGCTGGCGGAGAACCAGAACTCAACTGAATCACAGAAGCTGCTGGAATCCGTAAGGAAAGAGTACAGGGAGTTTGTCGACAAGTACAAGCATGATCTCGACAAAAAAATGGTATACGACGTTATCAGCAGCCACGGCCGCGAAGGGGAGCTCCTCTACTTTGCCAACGCCGTCAACGATTACAATTATGTTCTTTCTTATTGGGTCCAGCGAGAGAGATGGAGCGACGTGCTGAATGTGCTCAAGAAACAAACGGATCCCGAGGTGTTTTACCTATATAGCAGCGTTCTCATGACGCATGTCGCGCCGGAACTGGTCGAGATTTTGATGAGACATTCCGACCTCACGCCTCGAAACCTCATCCCCGCGTTTCTCGAGTACAACCGGACATTCACGGGCGGTCCAAACGCGCAGAACCAGGCGATCAGATACCTCAACTATGCGGTGTACCAGCTCAACTCCAAGGATGCGGCTGTGCACAATACCCTTGTCTCGATTTACGCTTCGCATTCTTCCAAGGACGAGTCTGGACTCCTCTCGTATCTGCAAGCGCAAGGGGATGAGCCTCGATATGACCCAGATTTTGCCCTGCGACTGTGCATTCAGCACCACCGTACTCTCTCGTGCGTTCACATCTACACCAGCATGGGTCAGTATCTCCAGGCCGTAGATCTTTCTCTCTCACACAACGAAGTTGAGCTGGCGGCTGTCATTGCGGACCGACCCATGTCGAACCCGCAGCTCCGCAAGCGACTATGGCTCGCTGTGGCCCGAAAGGTCATTTCGCAGTCGAACGGGATCAAGACGGCTATTGAGTTCCTCAAGCGGTGCGACCTGCTCAAGATTGAGGACTTGATCCCCTTCTTCCCGGACTTTGTTGTCATTGACGACTTCAAGGAGGAGATTTGTGCCGCGCTGGAGGGCTATAGCCGCAACATTGACAACTTGAAAAAGGAGATGGATGAGTCCTCGCAAACTGCTACGAATATCAAGATCGACATTGCCGCACTCGACCACCGATACGCAATCGTGGAGCCGGGAGAGAAGTGCTACGTCTGCGGGCTGCCGTTGCTGAGTCGACAGTTCTTTGTCTTCCCTTGCCAGCACTCTTTCCACTCGGACTGCCTTGGTCGAAAGGTATTGGAGCAAGCAGGCGTCGGAAAGTCATCGCGGATCAGGGAACTTCAGATGCAGATTCAGAAGGGCTTGGTCAGCGGCTCCCGGAGGGAGGTTGTAGTGGCAGAACTCGACGCTCTTGTGGCATCTGCTTGGTAAGTTACTCGGCTACATAGGAGACCCCACAGCTAACTGTGTTTATAGTATTCTTTGCAGCGACCTGGCGATCAAGAGGATCGATGAGCCCTTCATCACACATAATGATGATGCAAACGAATGGGCATTGTAGTAAGAGGCAGGCAGGGCCATAAGAGAGCAATCTGTGTATTTTATATCTGTCTCGTCATAATCTTAGAGTTGCAGATACCCCGCAATGCTTATCATTACGTTCGAATACCAGATTTGGTCTGAAGGCACAATGCAACACAACATACACGTCCTCTACTCCCTTTGTCTGTTTCTCTCAGTATCTACACTCAGTGACGTCCATATCGGAACGTGTGAGCATAAGGATGGAGACGACGACGCCGTACAAGCCCAGAACCTCGGCAAAGATGAGGATGAGGACCATTCCGACATACAGGCGCGGCTGCTGCGCGCTTGCACGAACTGCGAACATTGTCAGCTTCCGTCTTTTCACGTCGTGCCCATCGCAGAGTTTCCGAGTGGAAGAGGTGAGCATACCCCCAGCGTCGCCGACGATACCAATAGCAAAGCCAGCAGCCATGCCACACAGACCAACAGAGATTCCAGCGCCAAGCTGCAGAAAGCCCGTGTAGATGGGCATCTTTTCCTTAATACCGTTGGACATGATAACACTCGCAACGAGGCCGTATATGGAGAGGATCTGGGCCATGATGGCGCAGAGTCTGCAACGCAATACATCAGCTCATGTCTCGTGGATATCCTATACCGGTTTCGTTCAAGCTTGGGGTTTTCCGTACGTGTTCTGCATCAGCATGTCCGGGCGAAGGATTCCGGATTGAAAGATGGCGCCGGCGGACTTTGCGGTGCCGTATGCTGCGCCGAAGGTGGTGAAGACGATGGAGCATGCGCAGCCGAGGGCGCCAAAGAAGGACTGAAGATGGTAAGAGTTAAATATGGACGGCGAGTGAGCAGAGGAGTGCGAGTTGGGGACGTACGGCGTACATCGGACTGATTGGAGCACTGTATTAGCTGAGGAGTTGTCAAGTGGGACGGGAATGGTTGTACCAGCGGTCCATGTTTGCAAGAAGAGCAGGATCCATGGTGAATTGCTTGATCAAACTATCTCGATATCGATCTTTTGGCTATTCGATGAATCGTAGTTGTGTGCGAGAGACGACATTGGTGATACAGCTGAAGGTGGTCAGCAACGCTATCTTATATAGGTAGTCTAAAGGCTCTGCCCTCCGGGTAATCAATCAGCTCAGCTCTTACGGATAAAGACATGTCAACCCACGCCAGGACATGCATTCATCATGGCGCCTGAGGTGGCTGATCAGGCAGCTACAAAAGGAGCTTCAGCTGAGATCGATTTACGCTGTTCTGGTGATGGCACTGGTTGGAGTTGACGCGGCCTTTGTAGGCAGAAGGATAGCGGACTGCTGTGAGTGGTGGCTTGAGAACTGGGCAAACTACATGAATAAATCTCTCAGGCCGTTGGTCGGTACTGTCGAGAAGGCATTTCAAGAAACAAAAGAGGCTTTGAACTTGAATTTCGGGAGACTAGGGACATGGCGATGAGGTGCAAGAGAGGTTACACAGTTCTGGGGGTCCGTTTGAGGGCGGAGCTGATGATGGCCTACCCTGCATTAAATGTCGACCTGAACAGAAGCACCAAGAGCAGGATTCAAACGTTCTGGGTAATAGGAAGCTCTGAGCCAAATATGCCATGCGGATTCCTATGCCATTTGTATTTATTCCAGACTTGCGATATGACGTCTCCCGTGAGCTGGTGCCGCTGACGAGAGCTGTGAGGTGAATCTCTATTGTCAGGAGGCTCACAAGTCACAGCCACATTAGTTTACTGCAGCATATCAGTCCAACAAGTCTCGCCGAAGCGCCGCAGGGACCATCGGAGTTGCCACAACCCATATTCTCACGTCATATCGAACAACTGACATATGTAACTGTCCGTTTCATAAGCCAGAAGAAACACCTGACCCACTTGCCAGGGCGCTAATAACAACTCTGAGTGTCCCGCATTAACCGCGGACGTTTTGCCTTCGGCCTTACAATGGAACTGTTAACCCCCTCTAACCCACCTCCTCAGAGGCCTTTGAGAGGCCGACATCTTCTCACCCTGGCCGCGCGGCCGCCGAATAACCCCGTTGGCAGAGGAGCTTACTGTATTACTGAAAAGGGGTTTGACGACGATGGAGCTCAGGGGTTCCTGGGCGGCAATTGTGTCAACAGGCTGTTGTGCAATTCTCGTGCGGCGGCTAGTTGCTGGATATTTGAATGACTTGAAGCGATGCCCTCTTCTAGGTATTCTAGCATTGATGTGAACCTCGATCTCAGCTGGTGCTGGCCATTCCGTTCACTTTGGAATCCCCGGAGTTGCTGGATATTCATTATTCCTCTCCTAGAGATCCGGCTTATTCCAGAGGGAGGGCTTTTGCTTCAACTCGGCCTCTCCGTGCCGGAAGGCGATGCTCTGACGTTGGCGGGTGACGTATCCTCGAAGCTTCTTCTACGCGGATGTACGGCAAAACCGTCACGCCAAATCTATGACTGAGGATTGTTTCGAGCAAGACCTGACGGGAAACCAGTGTCAGACCGAATGGGCTGAGGTACAAAACCAACGGCTGCGTCAAGGACCAGAGGAGCCGGACTCAGGACTCAGGACTCAGGCATCGGCGACATAGCTAAAGTCAATCATGATATCAACCCAGTTATTATTTGCAGCACTGCTCTCGCTGACTTCGGTCACGAATGCAATATCTCTACACAAGAGACAAGACGGACTGGAACCCCGAGTTCTGGGCCTGGACTTGCAGCGAAGCAAGATCCCTGATCCTGTTGCACACGACCGAAAGCTTTTCCAGAGACGGAGCGGCTCGATAGGCGTGGGAATCGACAACTTGGTTGGTCTACACTACACCAACATAGCCTTTGTACAGACCCCTGTTAATGTTGGATGTTAGCAAACCCTCTACTTCTTCAACGCAACCTTGGGCACTCCACCCCAAGAGTTCCGTCTACACCTGGACACTGGGAGCAGCGACCTATGGGTCAACGCTAAAGACTCGACGTTATGCTCTACGTCTGCCAATCTTTGTGGCGAGTCGGGCTTGTACAACGCCAACGAGTCATCCACGTACCGATACGTCGGAAGTGACTTCAACATAACCTATGCCGACGGCTCTGGTGCATTCGGCGACTATGCTACTGAAACGTTGCGTGTGGGAAAGGTCAAGGTCGTAGACCTTCAGTTTGGAGTTGGATACAACAGCTCTTCGGACCAGGGTGTTCTCGGCATCGGGTATCCTGTCAACGAAGCTCTGATCGACCAGTTTGGAGAGAAACCCTACAAGAACTTGCCGGCGAAGCTGGCTGCTGATGGGCTGATTGCTTCTAATGCGTTCAGTCTATGGCTTAACGACCTTGAGTCTGCGTCAGGCACCATTCTATTTGGGGGGGTTGACCGCAGACAATACAGCGGGGAGTTGGTTACCTTGCCCATCGAGAAGATTGACGGCGAGATTGCCGAGTTCTATATCGCCCTTACAGGCCTGAGCGTAGGATCAAACACCCTCTCCAACGACCTTGCACTCGGGGTGGTCCTCGACTCGGGCTCGACTCTCTCATACCTTCCCAGTAACTTGACAGACGCAATCTTCGATATTGTAGGCGCCGACTACCAAGAGGGAGCGAACATGGCCTACGTCCCCTGCGACTTGGCCGACGACACAGGCAACCTGACCTTTCGCTTCAGCGACCCAGCAGAGATCACCGTGCCCCTTGGCGAGCTTGTCCTCGACTTCACCGACATCACGGGCCGCCGGGCATCCTTTGACAACGGGGAGCAGGCGTGCATGTTTGGCATCGCGCCCTCTCACGCGGGGATCTCCATATTGGGCGACACATTCATGAGGAGCGCTTATGTCGTGTTTGATCTGGACAACAATGAGATCTCGCTGGCGCAGAGCAGCTTTGATGCCTCGGGGTCGGATATTGTCGAGATTGGATCCGGAGACGGAGCGGTGCCTTCGGCGACGAATGCGAAGACGGCGGCTTCAGGCGCTCCGTTGCTGAATAAGAATGGTGCTGGATCGTTGCTTTTGTCATCCAGAGTCACCTCTGTTGGTGCTGGGGTGCTGACTCTTGGATTTGCCTGGTTTCTCGCCTAGGAGACGAGCAAGACTGGGCAGCTCCGAGGCCCTTACGTTATATTTCACGAACATGGAAATGTCTGCATTTGATGGAAAAGATGGGTATATGCTACGAAGCTATTTGCAAGGTGTTCTTGTCTGTTCTTAGGTTCCTTAAATGGGCGTTACCTGGGGATGCAGCAACTACGCACTTTCTCGGCGTTTAGAATACAGATAGAAGCGATAGACAAAAAGAGACACACGTCAACTCATACCTAGTTCTGATTGTTTGTACAGGCTATCATTGACCCTCGATTACTGAAATTTGTCCTGGAAGAATCCGTAGCTTGAGATGACCACCCCTGATGATGATATGGTTGTGCTTACGGCTGCCGATTCGGCTCCGATGACCACGACTATCCCCGTTAGTTCCGAAGAGGATGAACATAAATGGACAGATACTGTCATGACCTGACCGAAGTCTATTTAATCGGCCATCTGTCCTTGTTGAATTAGTAGTTCAGACGCATAAAGCCAGCCGTTCTCCTCATCACTCATCGCCATCCACACTATCGTCCGTATCATCGAATCCCAAACCAATATCAACTCTGTTGCAAACATGACGGCTTACCTAGAAGTTGCTGCAAGCTGGCTCTTTAAAAACGCCAAAGGCCATGACACCAAAGCCTTCTTCACCACTCCCGCCTTTGCATCGCATCCCAAGCCTACTCTCTCCATCACTTCCCCAGACTGCGGACCGGACGGCGCAACGCTTGGGAAGGAGTATATGAATGGAGGCGAAGGTCGGTTTCCTGAGTTGCAGTGGAACTCTTATGATGGTGTAAAACAGTGGCTGCTTGTAACTGAGGATCCCGACGCACCGCTGCCAACGCCGATCTGTCATGGGTCAGTAGGCAGGCCATTGCGAAATGGGAGAGACGAAAGCTAAAAGTTGGGTAGGATCTATCTTGGTATCTCTGCTCAGAAGACGAGGGTCGTGAACAGCGACTTTGAGCCTGTGGATGGGAACTCGACTCGGCTCCAGGGAGGCTTCTACTATGGCACGAGTCGTAACGGCATGATTTACATTCCACCGCGGCCGCTTCTCAACCATGGGATTCACCGATGTGAGTCTCGAGCCCTATAGTGATTGAGCTTATAAGAGCTGACGAGTGGATTCAAGACTGGTTTGAGATCATCGGCCTGGGCGAACCGCTGGATGAGAAGCTGGTGATGTCAAAACCGACGAGAGAGCAGGTGGTGGAGGCCATTGAGGACAAGGTTGTTGTTTGGGGGAGATGGACGGGACAGTGTGAAAGACGCTGGGCATGATGGGCGCTTGCCTTTACTCTCATGACTGGAGAGAGCCCTAACCCTGTCTTCCTAGCACTGCAGTGTTTTAGCAAGCTCGCTGTTTCTTCGTGTCTCCATCAGATTCGTCCAAAGCTCCAAATGTTCAGTCCAACCTTGGTTCCCTCCTCCACCGGTAACCCGGCATGCCACGACTCATCATATCCTCGTCCATCAGCCGCAAAGTTCTCCCAATAAACGGCATTCCCCGGCACAACCTTGAACACAACCCCCATAGTTGGTTTCACGTCTTCTTGCCCCGGCACCGGCTCCTCTGCACACTCAACAAACCGACACCACTCCTTGCCCTCCTCGCCCTGCGGCCTCCTCAGGGCGGGGAACTCGGTGCCTCCGCCCTTGAGCCCGCCTGAGCCGTCCACCCACGCCATGATGCTGCTCACGCGGCCCCATCCACGAGCGTTGGAGCTCCAGTCGAAGTGATGGTTGTAGTGGCCTCCAGGCCCGTAGCGCTGCGTGCGTAGGCGCTCAATCCAGACGTCGGGACGCCAGCCTTGGAGGGCGCGGGCGCGGGATTCAATGCAGCGGACGGGGTCGGTTCGTGGGATTACGGCGACGTGGGAGTCGCGGATGGACGAGTCGCGATGAATGGCTTCGCCGTCGTTGGTGATGGTTGAGGGCTCGAAGATGGGCCCGCTGAAGGGAGTCAGCAGGTTGGTTTTCTGAAGCTTCGCTTTCATGAAGCCTCTGAAGGGTAACTGGTGTGGTTACAAAGCCATTGACGCATTACATGCCAGTCACAACCTCACCGTGAGGGCGGTCGCATGAAGGTAGACTCAGAGCGCATGAGACCTACCTAATCTCTAAGAGATGCTTCCTCTCCCCCTCACTCAAGAACCCCTCCAAGTAGACAACAAGCGGCTCCCGGTTCAAGATACGAGCCACATACGAGTCCGGCGCACATTCAGGCGCAGTGGCATTCGGCGCATCAATAGCGAGCAGCGACTCATCCAGCTTTGGCCGCGGCGAGGCTTCATTGCGACGGGCGCGGTCAGGGTAGAGTAGCTCGCTGATGGGATTGGAGAAGACGAGGAGGATGGCGATAAAGCCAATAACGTATGAGAACATGATAGACGCGCATGCGCGGTCAATGGAGGGGTGGAAATGGGATTGACTGTCCAGGGAGGGAGGAAGTCATGATGAGACGGAGCTTTTGTGGAGTCATGATTCAGAAGGGTCTGAGCTTCGGATTGGACGGATCTTTGACCAGGTTTGGTCTTGTTGGAGAGATCAACTTGAAAATATGCGGGTTCAGCGTTTATATCGACGTCGTTGATCAGGGGTTAAATTAAAGGCGGCAGACTGATACTGAACGAGAGAAATCTCTCCACGAGGAATGGAACTCTTTCTGTTTGCTTCAGAGAGTCATGGTGCCGGTCTCACTGAACCGAGGCAGACAGGCTGTTTAAGTCATACATTTGGCCTGGGATAACCGACCTTGTCATGTAATTCGCAATTACCTTTGAGGTCCTGTTTGAGATGGGAAGCTTTCTGATGCGTCTAGATTGTCCGCAAAATCGTACAAGAGTTGTGTGTCGTGTGTAACGTATCCCTGGGTATATACTATACAATGGTCCGTCCCATACATTCAAAATTGACAACCTAAACTCCAGAAGCGACCGTGGCTTCGTGACCGAATGCATTCGATCGATTGTGGAATCATTGCCCTATAGGCATTCCCTCAACGTCCCAGTTCAAGTCGGCATTCAATATCCCCCAAGGATCGACGCCGTCGCTGGGAAGAGCATTTGTGACTATTGATTCCGCGATTTGCGCAAACAGTGTTTCCTCGGTCGATTGCCATATGGGCGTTGATATGCGATCCTGAAAGGCTCTCAAGTCGATTCGGTTCTCCTCTGCAGTATTGCCGAGACCAATCATGTCCGGCGAGGTACGGCTGCTTCTGGATATCGTTTCTGTGCCGGAGCCTTGGGTTGAGTCTTGGTTAGCTGGAGATGAAGCTGATGAAGAATTTGTTCGGTCAGGGAGTGAAATGATTCCTGACGTGATGCGAGGTGAGAATGATGATGGCCATGTCCCTGCGCCCGTAAATCTTCCCAGGTTCGCATCAGAGATACCGAGAGATGGTGATAGTATGCTGTCTCGTGGATTGCATATCGGTGCAGGGCTCGGAGACACTCGCTTTCTCTTGTGAGTCGTCGAGTCTGCTTGGCTCGGGGGTTTAATGTTGCGCGTGGCGGCGCCTAGCAAGGGCTGGAAGCAGTCCCTCCCTGGTGTAGATAAGGTCCCCTCATCCATTGTCTCAGATATGGCGTCCATACTCGCCTGTTCGGCGTCTTCTCTTTTCTGGTTTTTGAAGAAGAGTGAGGATCTATTGGTGTGTTTTGTGACCGCGGTGCGAGCTAACATAGGGATATGAGGCTTGTCCTGACCGAAAACGCGGCGGTATTTCTTCAGAGAGGGCATCCGTATTGGAGGGTTGAGCTCATTGTCCTCGATGTCGGCACATGCCTGCCGCAGAAAGGCGCGAGTGATTGTATGCGTCCGTGCGATGGCTTCCATGGATTGGATGACGAGGTCGAGGTTTGAAAGATCAATCGATGTCAAGCCGCTTGTCGGATCTTGTTTAGCCAAGTAAACATATACTGTAGTCGTGCAATACATCGACAGGGCGGACAATGGACTTCTCTGAACATATGTTAATACTTGGAACATCAAGCAACTGGATGGCATGCGTACCAAGAATAGAGTCGCGTGAGAGCCGAGTCTGAGGATATTGACCACCTCCTCAGCAGCCGCTCGGAGGCGAGCGATGCTATTCTGCTTGACATGGTCCGGGAGGCCATATTTCTCAGCCTTCTCAACGGCGGCGTGATGTAGGCAAATGACAGAGGCGTGTAAATTGAGATTGAGATGCAGAGCAGGCCCGTCTCGTATGTTCTCAGGTAGGCGAAACTGTTCGGGGAGAAACATGAAAAGGCTAGACAAGGTATTATCCAGCTTGCGGTGCCGGGTCCAGAACGGTCCATTCATTACATCGTCGCATCGATCGTCTGGCCTGGAACGGTGAATATGACGTAGAATAACTTTGAAAGTCTGGCAAGTGACGACGGTTCCAGCAAACCCTTTATACTGAGAACCTTGGAATACTTCATCCAAGAAGGCGGCCTCTTCCTTGCGATCGGCGAGGAATGCATCTTCAGAAGAGGGTAGTCTGGTTGCAATCTGATGGCCCGTCAGCGTATGTTCAGAAAATAGGCAGTGGCAGATGTACATCTTCTATGTTGATCAAGCTAGGCCAGCCAGTGGCTATGCCGCAATGAGCCTCAATTGTGAAAGCTCCCCAGAAAACTCTCCTCCGCTCCTCTAGCTCTGCCCATGTGAGAGGGGGTCCCAGTGATGGCGGCATCCCCAGGACGTCTCTATCTAAGCGATCAAGTCCTATCATGTGGCAGAGACGGACGCAGCTTGCTCCGCTAATGGTCGACCTAGAGAACAACGTCAATCTTGCCTCGTACCAGGCTATAAGAGCCCAGGTTTGCGCGTGGCTGATGGAGACGAAGGCTTCACCATGGCCCTGCGTGAGTGGTTAGCGGTAGCTGCGGCATCACAGGCCCGTTGACTTGCCTTCATCTGGTCTGCTTCAATATATTGCCGTGCTCGACGGTAAAAGACATCGTGGTACGGGTCATACTTGGCGTGATCACAGGCTGCTACTGCCCATATCGCATATTGCAGACACATGGGGGGCTTTCTCAAAGGACCTCCATAAAAAGCTTGTAGATAGCGCCCCGGATGAACGATGGGTATCATTTGGTATTGGGACTGGAAGAAGATGGTGTTGCTGTCAGGGTTAGCAAGCGTGACTTTACTGGGACACTGGAATTCTGCTCCTTACAGGTCCTCCATCATATCATCCGGTGGCAGAGATTCTGTCATGCCCAATCCCATCAACTGCGTGTTAAAAGAACAGTTTGCCGCAGTTGGCTGTTCAGGAAAGTCTGGAACCAGGGATGGCATTCCGGGATGCTCTAACGGATTATTGCCTGTCTGAGGCAGGCCGGATGAGAAGTCAACATTGGAAAACTGCATATCCGGCTGAGTCGGATGAACAGGGCTGCCATCGTCAGACTTCTCTTCGGGGGTCTTGTTAACCTCTTTGAGATAGTCTTCGACTTGAGCTGAGCAATACAGTCAGTCATCATCTGTCAATCGATGGCCAGATATCCAGATATCCAGATAACAATACCTAAGCGAGCTTCCAGCTCTTTGACGTTTCTTCGTTTAAAGGTTGGCTTTCGTCTCGATTCCGGATAGACACACTCATTGGAAACCTTAACACAGCGGGTGCAGGCCGGCGTCGTGCGGTCACATTTCAGCTTCCGGGCCCGGCACGAGACACAAGCCAACGGCTCCGTCCCGGCGGATGCGGCGAAAGGGTCGGACTCGGTCGTGTCCGGCGGCATCGTTATCGGCGAGCCTCATCCAGGCGGCGACAAGGAACAAGCAAGGATCCGAGCCGGAGACTGCGCGGGCCGAGAGATCCCAGGCACGCTTTTACGGAAACTTCTCAGGCAAAGGAATTGGACAGCGAGGCACTATCACGTCTCTTTGTTCGCAGTGCATAAGGCCTACAGAGTCATCATGATAGAAAAACGTGACGAGCATATAGCTACGCCGAGTCACGTTTTCTCGGTCACGCTGACGAGGTGGCTCTTCGGATTTATCACGCCGGACAGATTTTGGCCCGAAGGCCGAAAGCTACAAAGTCCGACAAGCACAAGGGAGCCGAGTCTCTACTGTGAGTCACCGATCGCAAAAGGCGAAGGCGCGAGATATCTTGTTTCTGATTGCTACTGTTGAGAGTAAGAGCCAAAGACGCAGAATTAGTAGTATCTAGAAATTTTGTTAGGTAGGCAATTTTATCCTTCACGGTTCATCAAGTGGGAAAGAGCGTGACGTGGGGGAATAGTTCTCTTTTGCACCGCCTCAGCCACACTCAAACCTCGCACACCAAGACAAGACAAACACCACGATCAAATCATATCTGCCGGAATCCTTCCGAACCAACAGGGAATCGCCATCATGACAAGCTGGATAACCTTTCAATAGACAGTTCCAAAGTGAGACAAATACGACACCAGCAGACAGCACGTGTTTGAGCTGCATCCGGATGCTATGCAGCTTCGCATCCAAAGACACCAGCCTCCCCGGCCGTTTGGCACCCTCCACCTCTAGTTTTTAACCTGTCAACAGTGAAGGATACGGCCGAGATCTCGACCTCTGCAGCTTGGAACTCTGAATCATTCGTCATGCCCGTTGGGAGTTGCTTTCACTGAAGGATACCATGATCACCACCTGGCGGCTAAGTTACCACCCGCCCGCGTCGATAGCTTGCGCGCATCAGTCGGGGCGGAGACCAAGGGGCGATCGCTGACGTTTATAACTTTAGTTAATGTTCTCGACCGCCCCAAAAATGAGGTGATGTCCAAGGGCGATCTACCTACTCGCGCCAGCCGATCTAAATTCGACCCTGCGATGTTGCGCATGACCTCGAACAAGCAGAGCGAAAGCGGCCGCCTTTGCAATGGTGAGAAGCTCGAAGCTCTTCTCGTCACGACAAACCTTCGTCACTCCTCATCACTGTTCGCACAAGGGCGTTCGTATCTTATTAATCTCGGCGCATCTTTGGTTTGGCTTTGGAGCCCAGATCTTCCTCGGGCGAGGACGTGTCAGGGCAGCATCATCCACGACGCCAGGCCTTAACGCCTCTGAAGGCTTCATGCCTTTTCGGTGCCGCCGGCCTGCCATAATGTCACAGGGCCGTCATGCCCGCAGAGAGATGAGGGTGACATTCACGGACCGCGCCACTCAAGGACGGAGAAACGGTAGCAGCCTTGGCAGCCTACTGACGGATAAACGAAGCGAGGGGCACGGATGGGCACGGATTTGTACGCCCCCGTATTGACGGGAGATGCACGCATAAAGCAAAACGGAACGGTGCTCACTAGTCCCAGCTTAGTGGACGGCACTACTCGGTAGACCCAGCCCATCAGTCCGAGCTAGAAGTCTGACAGGGCTTCTCGAGTTGCTTTGACGGCCGCCAGGCCCACCTTCGCCAACTGTTGTGGCACTTAGCCACAACCAGTGCTGACGATTGACAGCTAGGCCCTAGCGGTTTCTGGGAATCCCGGACGATCTATCATCTAGGATCGACAAGAGAGCCTAGCGGCATGTCCAGGATGGGCTTAGACCTCACGCCAGCCAACAGACCTCACTTCCAATATGAGCTGGTGGCGCCCGGGTCAACGAGGTTCACCCTGGGAAGTGATTTTTGGCAACTCCGGCAGGGGACAGACAAGGAACGGGAGCATCCAAGAGCATCAGGGCCCTGAAACGCTGGACACAGGCATGGAGTCTTGGCACCTCTTGACTCTCGTCGCTCTTCTTTCGTCGCATTCAGTCGTGGCCAACAAGCTCTTGCCTGGCCTGTTCTTTGTTAATGTCCTGTCCATGTCGATCCTGCGCATGGCGACCAGGGACTCTCGGGGACTTTTAGTAGCGAATAGGGAATAGGACTCCGGTATAGATTGCCGCGGCGCCTTTCTCCATCAGCCCTGCCGGGATCTCCTGAAACGAGGGCGATGCCCCCCAAACCGTGCTTGTTTGTTCCCCGTCAAGCCTTCAAGCCCAGCCCAGGGCACTCGGCAGGTCGCCCAGAGCTACTGAATGAAATGGCTGATTGACTTTCAGCCCTGTTTATTCCTCTTGTTTATTGTGGGATGAGCAGGAACAGGAACAGGAACAGGAACAGGAACAGGCACGCACGAGCCAATTGTCAAAAAGTCAATTCGCCCCTGGTTCAACTAAACTTAGAAGCAAGAGGAACGACCGACTTGATGATCTCCAGCGATCGACGAAAGGGCAATAAGCACCCCTGCGCCACCAATCCAGTGCGCCGACGACGTCCAGCTTTGGCAGCCCTGGTTTTGCGCCGAGAGGCGGAGTACGCAAAACGACAATGGGTTCATCCTTTGGCATTCTGCTCTGCTTTGCCACGCGGGACAGACCCAACTTGTCGCAGACCCCTCTCCAGCCTCGCTGCGGTGACGATTTTGCATCCCCGGGACCGTGTCTCGGGACAACTGTCCGAACGTGCGTGAGCCTTCGCCGTCCTTGGCGTCTCACCAGGCCAACACACTTACTTTGTTCATCATGAAGTCAAGGAAATGAAGAAAACGGGTGTGCATTGAGACATGCAGCCAACGCAAGCCACGCAGTCTCCATACTGTAGTGTACTGTACAGTAGCTGCCGATGAAGGCGCTGGTCAACATGTCATTTGAGACTTTGAGACAGGACTGACTGCCAACCGCTCGTCACAAGTGCTCGCCTTACCCGATTGGGGCCGGAGTGTCTCGCTGTCATTCAGCCACGCGGCTGGTTCGCCCCAGTTCCATGGACGAGGAGAGAGAGAGGTTAGGTGAGCTAATTACCGCCTTTATCCTTGTCGATCCGCCAACTCCACGCAGCGCCGCCCTTGAGGAAAAGAAAGAACGAAGGAAGAAAAAAACCCGGCACATTATCCATCGGCTGGCGACTGAATATCGATTTATCCCCAGTCAGCCTACAGAATCGCAAGGGTCAATTCCAACGCTGACAGTCCGAGAATATCTGGATGCTAAGTTTCGTTATGAATCATTTTAATTTCCTCATGGTACTTGCTTAACTCAGGTGAGTGTTGTATTTCTCGCCACCAACCTCGGTCCTATCCTAGTCCTGCTGCTGGAACCAAACAGAGAACAAACATCTGCACGAAAATGGCACGCTCCTCAGCCTACCTGTCAACGGCGCCTTGTCCAGGCCCGCCACATCTTGCAGCAGGCACCCCTCACGGTCCACCGTCTTGCCGCGGCGAAGGCCCGTTTTGTGTCGTTCGTCTCTTACGTAGTAACTCCGAAGGGACTTCTGCAAGAACTGCCTCGATGACGGCAATAGTACCTACTAATCTACGGAGTGCGGATACGGATAGTCTGCTTGGCAACGTGGTCACAAGAGATGCAGAAGTGAAGTTTGTCAAGTTTGAAACGGGATAATCTCAATATTGCCCATCGAGACAATTGTCAGTCCAGGGGCACGACTACAATGTTGTTGGCCTCCATATGGATCCGAAAACTGCCCAGCCGTTCATCCTCTCTACGGCGGTGGTTCCCAACAGCACTTCAAGTCCAGTTGCGACCCAAAGAAGCCAATGGTTGGTTCCTCTATGTTTACCCCCATTGGAGTAGTCTGCTCTCACCTTTGGACAACACGGACGACACTTGGGCATCTCCCGTCCGTCCCAGCCAGCGTGGGTTATGCTTGTTCTCAAGCTCTCTTATTCCCTGGCCGCAAAGCCATATTAGGCCGGCCTGCATGCATAGTACTCACTTTTCCCAGTTCCCACCGGTCAGCAGAGAGTCCTGCCTGGCCGAAAGCCCACCCCTCACCGGTCAACTTGACATGCTTCATGCCCTGTGTTCATCCCTGATCCCAACTGGTCCGCATGCGTAGATCGTTCGACTTGCAAGAAGAAGGGTCAGTGGCAGATCCCCTCACGGCATTCACGGCTCACCACTCCGTTTGAAGCCCTGTCAAGCTTTCCCAAGTGCCGTCCCCCGTGCCCTGTTGATACAGTACATACCTCCCGGATGACGAGCGCTCTCAGCTGTCTAACACCCATGACCCAGTCGTGACAGCATCATGGTCGTTATCAAACCTTTGCAGTCACTATCATCAGCCGTCCGTCCGTCCGTCCGGCAGGGAAGCACTCTAGACACTCTTAGGCGGTTGTCCATGCGGCGGCAGAGGCGCCTCATCCACACCGTTTATCGGTCCGTCTCTACTCCTGTCATGAAACCGTTTTGCGCTCGTAGAAAGGAAATGCCTCCTCTCTGGTGTCTCTCCTCTAAACAGCCCTGCCGTTATCGTCGACTCTCTCACTCCTTGGCCTCGTCCAGCCACCTCCTTCTCGGCGCCATGCAGCGTAGCGGCAACGCTGGTCCAGCGTCGTCAAGTCACGGATAGGTATTCCGTCTTTATGCAGTTGTGCGAACCAACCCCCCTCTCTGGCCGTGCCGCACGACGCCCACACCCTCTTTTCTTTTAGCAGACCACACACAGCACCGGAGAATCTCTGTACATACTCGATCTGTATCGTCCGAGATGGGCCTAACATCGGAAGGGTTGGTCGAAGAACGCCTCACGAATCCTCTTTGGCGTAAGAACTCTGAAGGACTTCACGTCAAAGTTAGTTCGCTCACTCACCGTTCGACAACCACCCACCAGAAGAAGCCTCAACTTGTCCCCTACCTTGGCTTCACCTTGGACCAAGCACACCTCCTTTCCTTATTCCTCACCGTCGGCTCACTGGCCGAACGCCAAAGAGCCCTACCCTACCGCTGCTTTCTTCCCGGTGGCCCTAAGGATGGACTAGCCGCTGCCGCTATAGACGGCCGGCGGCCTTCAAACCCCCCCGCCGGATCCGCCTCCCCTCGCTTTTCTCTCGCCTCCCCGAATCTGGATTAGGGGACATTATCATTGTACATAAGGCACTGTGGGATTACTACTACGTAGTAGGTACAGTATTATCCCAGGGGTTGGTGGATCAAAGGCTGGGAGCTTGCAATCACCATGATGGGGTCTTGTTACCACCGAGGAGACGTCCCCTGGCGTATCCGTAGGTAGTCAGCTGTCCAGTAAATTAAGTCTTGGTTCACTCCCGCACAGACGGTCGTAGCTTGCTGTCAAAACGCTTCCTGGCACGGCTGTTGGTTCATCCATATTTTGGTTGATTTGATTTGGCGACTAAGGCGTCTGGGTCGCCTGTCGTCAACTCGTGTTGAGCCCCTGCACATACATACATGTAAGGTTGCCCGTAAGGTACTGTATCTAGGTAGGTAGTCTTTGCGCCACGTTTCTCTTCTCCTAGGTAAAGACCCATTCCCGTTTGCTTCCAACGCTGTTGCCGTGTATGTTTGCGTCCTCGTAGTGTGGCGTTGATAATCGCTTGTCTCCTCTCCCACTCTCTCCCTTGTTTCTTGGGGAAATCCGCCCCAGTGGCTGATCCCAAAAAACCATGCATTCCCCACTTAACAACACATTCAAAAACATGAAATCGGTAATTTCCTTGGCGCATAATGGTATATCCCGTCGCCAAACGCGCGTTTGTAGACTAAACCATCCCCAACAAGAGCAAGAACAAGAAAAACCACTGTTCCAACACCAGATATGTCGCTCCAAATAATTAGGAAACCGGTACTGCAGCGTGCAGCTCCAGCTTAGACGCTGCCCCTGCCGATATTGCCAGCTCTTCGCTGGCTGAGCGTCTCCAGATCCTCGTCGTAGGTGGCGCCCTCTCCGTCACTCAGGGGTCCAGCCGGCTCCCGCTTGCCATGGTCGAAGTCGCCACGCTCCGTGGTGGCAAGGATTTTTATGTCATTACCGCGGGCGCCCGTCATGGCGTCAGACTCGGCGCGTGCGTTGTTGATCATGGTCGGCAACTGGCGACGTCGCGCGTTAATAAACCAGTTTGAAATTTGATCTGTGGGTGTAGCTGTTAGTTTCCAATGCTCACCGAGTCCCACGTGGTGGGCAAGCCTGCCTGAACGCTGAACTTACTCATCTGTAATCCTGTTTGCCGCATGAGATCCTGCTTCTCGTCCTCGGTGGGATATGGGTGCTGGAGGTGCGCCACAAACCAAGCCCTGAGCTTGTCCGTGGTCTCCTTGGGCAGATTCCCCCTCCGCTTCCGTTGCTTGTTGTCGCCGTTCAGACTCGCAGGGCCCATCTCCCCGAATCGCACGAAATCCTGATAAGGCGTGTTGTAGGCGCCCGCAGTGAAAGGTGTCCGATCAACAAACGAGTGAACAGATCCGGCAGATAGTGACTGATATCGGGTTGGGTGGTGGTAGGGATAACCGTAGTTAGGTTCGCGGTAAGATGAAGGAGCAGGCTCGGGAATCGGGGGCCCTGATAGAGGCATCGGAGGATGCGAACCTCGATATCCCTCCATCGGAGCTGGTACGCGGTTCACAGGTGCTGCTTCTCGTTCCATAGCCCGTGGTGGTGGAAGACTAGGCAGTGTCGCTCGAGGCTCTACCCTGTCGTTCACCTCCATACGAGCTGGGTGAGGATTCGATCCATTTGCAAGATATGGGCTCGTTCTCGAAGAAGCTGCCCATCCCTCTTGCACTCCTGGTTGCATGGGTAGATTTGGTGAGATTTGCTGCGGTGATACTCGTTCAGGGCTATAGCAAAGGCGTGGCACCTGTCGTACTCTTTCGCTTTCCGGTTCGCGCTCCATCGATAACCTTCTCCTCTTGCTGGCATTAGGTGAGTGCACATAATGAGGTGACGCTGCGTTCAAGGGCGGCGCGCCCAAAGGTGCGCCTGTTACGGGTGGTTTTGTATTAGGGTCTTGTGGTGGTTGAGCTTGAAGCTGCAGTTCAGGAAAGGCCTAGGAAAGGTTAGCCAGAAACACTTCGATAATCTTCAGTCTCGGCGCTGTCTACCTGTCGAATTGAAGGAAGGGCTACTCTGTCGTTCTCGGTTCTCGGTCGTAGGGAGTAGTCGGGGCATCGGTTGGACTCCCAGGGTCGAGGCATACCGAATGAAGGGTGAGGGGAGGGCGATGCTGTAGCAAGCATAGACATCTTGAGAAGTCCGGGAGCTGATTCTTGTGATTTTGTTTGAGACCGTGTTAACAGAAAACGGCTATCTTCCATAACAAGACGGCCAGTCAGGCAAAGATAAACCGCACAGCGGCCAACGCCTTCTCAGATGTTAGAGGAATCCTTTACGTAGTAGACTGTTCATGAGCTAGTACCTTTGATTATTATTCAAATTTAAAGCGAAGGTAAGGTTGAACGATCGTCTTGCTGGAAAACTGCCGACCAGATAGTCGTGGAAACGAGATCGTTCTTGGGTAAAGAGTGAAATCCGTCACACGGTCCGTAGAAGACAATACTTGTCGTACTGATAAAGAGAAAAAGGTTGGTTTAAAACAACGGTGGACGGGTCGGGATCATCTGCCGCTGGTGGGAGGCCCAAGCCTTTTGTATATCACGGACGCTGTGGCGGCTCAATGGTCTCAACAGTTAATCCAAGTCCCATGTACGGATAGTGGGGGACCGCTTAGTCGTAGGGCAAGGCAGATGAAGTAGCCAAGACAGGAAATGCCAGAGGATGCAGGGCCGTAAACAGTATGAGCGGAGACTTCAAAGTGGTCAAGGCTCAACTGGAGAAGTGGTAGTATTAGTGAAACCAACTCGTCCAAGCCACAGGCGAAGACATGGGAACAAAGCGTTGCGAACTGGGATGTCGCGTTCTTTAAACAAGACTCTGGTCAAGATGTCTTTGCCTCAAGGTGTGGAGGAAACGACCTGACGGGGAGGCTAACCTTGAACGGTCCAGGCATGCGAGTTTAGACAGGGAACACAGGGCGATCAAGGAGCCAGGGGAATGAAGGACCGGGGCCAGATGAAGAAACAAAAAGGCTTGTCCAAAGCACCTAGCGTTGTGCCGTTCAGGACAGGAGAAACGTCACCAGTCCCAAAAGACAAATGAGCAGCTTTGACAGGCTCGTGGTGATTGCTGGGATATGCCCGTCTCTGCTCGATCAGGGGTGGCTGTCGATATGGGCAGGGGTTCAGTGAACGGCCAAGTGCCCTCCCACGCTGGACGCTGGGTTCTCGATTTAGGAAACCAGTTAGAGCACCAAAAAAGGTGACCAGGCCCACGATGGCTGACACACCATGGAGTGGGGCCTGCTGGCAGCCTTGATGTGGAGTGTGGAGTGGTATCAGTTCTCGCCGCTTCCACACCCCATTCATTGTCCATCCCTAGACTCCTAGCTAAGACGGTTGAGAACGTGCGATGAATAGAATTGTCCTACGCGAGGACCAGACCGGGTCTTAAGGTGACATTGCATATGCGTCTGAACTTGCACACGCATATCGGGACGGAAGTGGGCATATATGAACGCCTTGATGCATACGGAGTGCTTGATACGATGCTCGATGCTCCTCTTGACCCGTCTATAGATGAACAGCACAAAGTCTTCCGCACCGTTTCGTGGGTTGGGCATCAGATCTCCTCAAGTCGGTCAGTGATTCTCAACGGTACTAAGCCTTTGTGGCTTCGCCCTAGATGGCCGGCCTGGTTGTGGTTGAGAACGTTGTCAAAGTCAGAGGCCACCGAGACCACCTCTTATGAAGGGATCATGAGGTTCCGGACGACGCTCTGACCCAATACCGACGGGCTTCGGGCTTGGTGTCATTAGAGTTCATGAATGACGGGTGCTGGTAGGTGCTGTTACACTCCTTTTGGCGTTGCCTCTCGATACGGCCCCCAGTGAGAGGAAACTGAGAAAACGCTAAAGTGGAGCCTCAATATTTGACGGGCTGTCATGACCACAGTCGTTGCGGCTAGGAGAGACGCTAGGGCGGCTACGGCACCCGCCACCAACGATGGCATCTGCAGCTTGCAGGTAGGCCATGATTCAAGCGTAGCCTTCGGGTTGGCCGCCGTCGCGCAAGCAATTACAGTCAGTACCGCGCTGTGGATCGATCAATTGACCGCCCAGGTCTCTCCAACTCCTCGTTTCGGGCTGAAGGCCCCTTGGCTTCCGGTTGAGCAAGCGAGGAGCTCGAACCGTTCATACATATGGAGAAGTCAAGGCTGCCCGTCCGTGCTTTGAGGCTGGACCGGCCGATCTCACGACAGTTTTGGACGGATAATGGGTTCCCGGCAGTCGTCGTGTTTGGTACCCAGTGTGGGGTTGCTGAACGTGGGAAGGAATGCCTTGCTTGCTTTGCTGAGTGTGTTTGCTTCTCTGAGTCCCAGCGTTTTGAGA
>JAAVUK010000439.1:0-13828 GCA_014899095.1 Fusarium buxicola
GAACAGGACAGGGCAGGAGAAGTTCGAGAAGGAAAAATGTAGACGCGGAAAGAGGCCGGTTTGCTTCTTAAAGTTGAAGAATAAGTTGGCCTTGACTTCTTTTCTCCCCACCCCCCTACCCCCCCGGCTCGAGCAGGGGACGATATTTACCTAGGGGAGCAAGAGAGGGTCCTGGCCGGGCACGAGCAAACCTAAGCTCGGAAAACTCGCACCTTCTGGCCCCGTCTTGCACCCGCCGCCGCCGTGCACAACGGAGGGTACCCCGTGCCTGCCGGTTCAGTCTCAACCTATCAAGGCTTCGCTTCGAGAGGGGATACCTGCTTGTTAACTGCCTGGCTTGTAAGGTGCTGTTTGTGCTGTGCCTAAAGTACAGACTTTAAACGCGGGGGTTAGAGATCCAGATTGACGGGGTTGTGTTGTGTCGTGGATCCTTTACTTTTATAGTCCTCATAAATAGCAAACGCGCTGAGATTTTCACTATATCATTATTGCTTGTATACAATAGCAAACGCTTGTTCTCTATATGATACCCTGCCTCGTAACCTGCATTCAACATTTGGCCCGTTCAGTAAAACATCATAACAGTACACATCATAGACACGACGTGCCTGATACTATGTAGTGGTGGGTGGCACAAAGAGCTCTCCACAGGCTGTCATGGTGGTGTGGGGTTCACAAGCACAGCAGGGACCCTTGGAGCCTCTGAGCCGCGGCTCTCAGCTTCAGTTTTGGATTTTACGGACTGATTATGCTGTACGGATGTCACGGACAAAGCTGAACAAGGGCAGGTCGTCCGTGCCCGTTATGGGTTAATAATTGGACCTGCTATCATCGTTCCCTACCCATTCTGATGACATTTATGAGCTTTCCCGTGTTCATCAACACCAGCACAGGACTTGCAGGTTGTCTATGACGGTGGCTCGAAACGGGGGTCTAAGGTCAGTCTTCGAAGAAATCTTCGAATCTTCGAAAAATATGGTACTTGACACTCGTTACTGCATCCCGCTATTTCACGAGCCAATCCTATCCTGCTGTCGGTAACTCCAGGCACGCGGGGTTGCCCCAAATCTGTGAACAACCTGGAAGGTGCGGCTGTTCGCCATCTTGCAGCCGATTTTGTTGGGAGGCGCTAATGCAATGTCCGATGTGGGACCCTCTAAACCGTTGTCTTGTGTTGTGTGAAAGCCGAGTTAGAAAAGCATTGCTCAAATCAATCAGGCCCTGGGAAAGCAAACTGGCAAAGTAGAGTGCCAGCTGTAGCCTGTACCACAATCGCATGGCTCATACTTTGCGGCGGAACTGGCCGCCATGTATCGGATGAGGCCACGCTCCGGTTGATAATGCCAAGTTTGGCGGTGCTATTTTCAGTGTTTTTGCTCTGTACTCTACCTACCTACCGAGTACGATACTCAACTCACTACGGCTTCCATCTGGTGAGCCCATGCAATCCCTGCCCTACCACTCCGTAGACTACGTAGTAGAATCACATGCATCTCAACCCTGCCTTGCCTTGCCTTGCCTTGCTCTCTTAGCCGAGACCTCAATGAAGTTTGTAAACCCGCCAAAAGATACCCTTATTCGCCTCTCTCACTGTTTTCCTCCGCCTCTGCGACAAACCTCCTCTCTCCCCGCCGCCGCCGCCGCCGCCGTCGCCGCACACCGACCCCAGATCCTCAACAAATATACAGTCCCTCCTTGTCGTTGCCTCTCGGCCGCGCATCTTCTCCAAGACAAAGCCCCGGCCGTGCTTCTTGGCTGCACCCGGCCTCGGTCAATTTCGTACCTGGTGGATCTCAACTCCATCGGATGGGCATGTACGGAGTCTGTACCTACACCAACAAGTCAAGCCCACGCGACCTGAACAAGCGTTGACAGCCGAATCCCACCCATTCTCCTCCGTAGTTTCCTTCCCAATGGGGAAAGCCATCTATTCAGCCTTCTGGCTCGAATTGGATTGTCAAGCGTGCATCAGTCGTGCAGTGTTGCCCGTGCTCTGCCTGTTCAGCTTCCGCCGCTCGGCCGGGGCGGATACTTGAACTTCCGTCGGACGCGCATCCCACACCCCGATTCCGTCTGGTCCGGTTATCATTCTTGCCAAGGCTACGCTGTCAAGGACCTTCTAACGCGTCAACATGCTCTCACAATTCGTCACATGGCCTGAGGCGTTACTGTATCATGCAGCACGTAGTAAATTCATGTCTGTCTGTACTGATAACCAGTCGTTACGAACGTCACGCACAATGCCAGTTTGCCTCATGTATCCAAATCATAACCTTGCCAATTTCTCATGTAGTGTACATCTGCACACCCAACGATTACTCCGATGCTTAATCAACAGTCTATGGACTAATCTAGAACCACTCGCCGCTAAGCCAGCGGTTAAAGAAGTCAGAAGACACCTCGGGCTGGTCCATGGGAACCATGTGGCCAGCACCGTAGATCTGCATAAAGGTAAAATTGCCGCTTGACTTGACCTTGCCGTACTCCTTACCCTCCGCCTTGAGGTTCTTGATGTCGGCCTTCTTGAAGTCCTTGTGGCCAGGCCACTCAAGCTTGTCGGTCCAGGCTTGGTTGCCGAGCCAGTTGCAGATGAAGTCGGCATCACCAGCATAGATGAGGACGGGGATCTTTTCGAGAACCTTAGGAACAAGCTGATGGTAGGGCTGCATCCAGTCACCAGCGAAGAGGAAGTTTCGGTTAATGTCCATATTGCAGCTATCATAGCTGCTGACCTCAGCACCGAGAGCCTCCTGCACGTCCGGGCGGTTCAAGTAGTCAGAAATGTAGCCCAGGCCAGAGTAGCACAGGTTCGAGCTGTCCTCGCAGTTGCCTCGAATGTCGTAGACGTTGCGGCCGGTGCGCTGATAGGGACCCATCATGGCGTTGTTGCAGTAGATGCTGGCGGGCACACAGGACCAAGCGCTGCCAGAGTCGTAGCAGCCCTTGATGAGAGATTGGCATCGGGGCAGGGCGTTGTCCATGGAATTGCACTCGCTGTCGCTGAGAACAGAGGGGTAGCCACCCTCGCCGCAGGCCATGGGGCGGTAGTATTCGTACTGAGTGTAGCCGTCAGTGAGACCGTTGCCGATCAGAACACTCTGCAGGTTGATATTGCGGTCCTCGTGAGAGAGGATCTCATTGGCAAAGACGGGGATGTAGTGGCCGGCATACGACTCTCCAGCAATGTGGAAGTCTTGCTTAGCATACTGAGGGAACTGGTGGAAGAAGAGGGTAAGAAGGGCGTAGATGTCCTTGCCGGCAGCAACAGTGTTGCTCACAGAGCCACCGCTGTAAGAGTAGCCAACGTTGACGGGCTGGTCCAGGAAGATGACGGAAGCGTTGTTGTTCCATGAGTGGGGATTGTTGACCAACTCAATCTTCTTATTGATGGAAGCAGGGCCGAGCTCGAGGAAAAGACCCGTCAAAGAGGAACAGCCAGGGCCACCGTTGAGCCAAAGGACGACAGGGTCATTTTCGGGGTCATTGCGCGACTCAAAGAACCCTGGAAGTGGAAGCGGTTAGTGGGGAGATGCACTTGTTGTTGCATAGGCAATGTATGAGTTGCTTACAGTAGAAGAGATGCTTGTCTTCCTCCTCGTCATCAAGGTAGCCACTGTACTGCTTGACCTTATCAACACCAAGCTTTGAAGGGTCGACCTTCTTGGCGCGGAGGTTGAAGTTGTCGAGCTTTCCGCCAACCTGGCGGTGCTTCTCACCATTCTTCTCGACCCAGAGGGATTGGACATCAGCACCCTTGACGACGTGATCCCACTGGTGGTCGGGTCTGCGGTTGGCCTTCTTGGGCTTGGTACCAAGGGCCTGCTTCTTGAATGCCTCAACAGCTTCGGGAGCAAGCATGGAGACCTCGTCCCAGACGGCCTTGGCCTCAGAAGTGATGATCTCGCCAAAGAGCTTCTCCAAGGGCTTGGCCCATGAGGTCAGGTCGACGTCAATGATGGGCTTAGAGTCGCCGCCGAGGATCTTCTGGTCCTGCAGGCCGACGGCCGAGGACGCAGCGCCCAGCACGAGAGCAGAGGTTGACAAACGCATGACTTGCTATTCACGTCGACTTTAGTAATGCTCCTGCTGTCGATAAGGATGATATGATAGAGATGAGAAGGGAATGTTGTTGATGAAAGAGAGAGGAAACGCGCAGGCAAGAGCGACGTAATATGGACGACCGGGAAGCTCCCCAGCAACCTGCAGGTGACCAGTCAAGGCAGTCCACACCCCCTCCACGCAGCGGCTGTGCCACTCTAGTGTAGCGGCAGGGGCGATCCAGGCAGTTGCTAGGCAGGAAGCTGTTTATCTGTACCCCACACAAAATATGAGAACGTCTGTTAGTATGGACGTGTCACTCAGACCAGGAACAACTGAAAGATCCACTTTAGTGATAACGTGACTCAAGCCTTGCGCTACGCTGGTAACCTTGATGAATCGTCGATAAGCGGCATTTATGGGCGCTGTTCTCCGCGTTTTGGAGGGCATGATATTGTCGCTCCTTTCTTAATTCGATGAGAGAGTATTCGGTCAGTAAGGCATGTACTTGCGATAAGTGCAATGATTCCAGGCAATCCAGCGATTGTGCTATGTATGTTGGCTCGGGGCACTCAGCCAGGACCGGCTTCATGACGTAAGTGGCGGACCAGCCTTGGCGCGTTCGACAATGTACCAGTATTCCATTACACTAAACACGCGGACCCAAAGGCGGGGATCTGATCGCGTACCTCAGTGAGCAGACAGGCAGATTACAATACATACCGCCTCGCAGGAACATTTTCTCGACTTTGACAATGCCCAAGCGGTTTGTTTTCCTTGCGTCATTACTGGTTTCGAGCATGAATCCGCAATAAAACGGCACCCAGGGCATGAAACAGCAATGAAACAACAGCTGACTACTCGTTATGCGATACTCAGTCTGAGAGTATGTGAGTTGTTTGCCGCCCGACTAGGTAGCTGAATAAGCTGTACCCAGATGCCGAAGGCAGCTATCGACGGGTTAACCCTACGGCCTCTTGGAGGACAATACATCGGCAGCACGGCAGCAAGTCAAGTTGCATTGAATTTCGTACAACTATACCCTTGAGTTGATATCGAGCTCGACCAGAGGTTGGAGTTCTTTTAGCCGTCCCAGAGGGTAGTTGTGAATACAACAGCTCACAGCCTACAGGGCGCTACGCTGACTCAGGCTGAGCTCAAACGGATATTCACTTAGATCCCAGACTGCTGCACGAATGCCACCACCATCAAACACCACTGCTCTACCCAGTCATTATTGCTTCATGTAACTATAGGTGGAACTCATTATAGATCGACACAGTCTCTCACCCACGGGCTGCCCTTCGGCATCTACCCACTCAATATGGCTGGCAATACGATATACGTAGCCTGGTAAGTAAAGTTTTGCTGGCAAGATACACAGCGGCTCATGGAGGAAGCAGCACATAGGCTAGAAACCGAATATCTAGAAGAGTGTAAATTGAGTTACCCTCAGCTTGTTTTATTAATATCAGATCTGAACTAGGCCATACGCAGCCACGGTTGGATGCAGGGCAAGCCCATGGGCATCAGCAAGCAGTCGACTGACTGCTCTGTGTCCGAATCCGTTTCGAGGCGTAAATTTAGACTCAAACCCTCAAAGCATATCATAACTGGGTGCTTTGATAGAGGATTCAGACCAGCCAGGAGAATACCTCAGTACCTAGGTAGTCTTTCCCTCCCACTTGATTCCAGGCTGGCCTCCAGAGTAGGAGAAGAACGGAAGGGCTCGGTAGTGTATCGTCCACAACCGCGATTACCCTTCTGCGCAACATATGAAAGAGCCACCGGCTTATGAGTTGGCCGGCACCCTTTCAAGATGTTGCTGATGTGACTCAATATGACGGAGACGCCGTCTTTCACCCGATGCGGGGCATTACGCAGCAAGAAATCCTGTGCCTTGATGGCGGGGTCAGGAAAAAAAGTCCAGTCTTCCGACCATTTATAATCGATAACCTCTGCAACTCGCTCGTCAACGTCTAAGCAACTTTACGCAGCGTCTTTCACTTTGCTCTACTCTTAATCTTTTCTATCGTACCTACATCCGTTCGATACTAATCTCCCCACCCACCATGTCTCGCCAAATCAACCAGCCCTCCAACCAAATCAAGCTCACCAACGTCTCCCTCGTGCGCCTCAAGAAAGGCAAGAAGCGCTTCGAGCTCGCGTGCTACAAGAACAAAGTCCTCGAATGGCGATCTGGCATCGAGACGGACATCGACAATGTCTTGCAGATTCCCAACGTCTTCCTGAACGTCTCCAAGGGCCAGACGGCGCCCCGCGAGGACCTCGACAAGGCCTTTGGCAAGGGCAAGTCTACCGACGATATCATCCTCGAGATTCTCAAGAAGGGCGAAATGCAAGTCGGCGAAAAAGAACGTGCCGCGCAGTTGGAGCGTGTGCATAACGAGGTCGTTAGCATCGTCGCCAGTAAGCTCGTCGATCCACGGACGAAGCGTGTCTACACTTCGGGCATGATTGACAAGGCCCTTGATATGCTCAGCTCCCAGGCGCATACTTCGACACCGGACAAGAGTGCCGCTGGAAGTGCGACTGGGACGCCTGCGACGGGCGACGACGGTGAGGCCAAGCCTCGGCCAAAGGAGCACCACTGGACTGGTGTCACCGGGACAAAGAGCGCAAAGAGTCAGGCTCTCGACGCCATGAAGGCTCTTATCTCTCACCAGCCCATTCCTGTGGCACGAGCACGCATGAGGCTGCGCATCGGTTGCACTACCAACGTCCTCAAGCAGGCCGTTAAGGGAACCAAGGGTGGCAACAAGGACGAGGATGGCGAGCAAAAGGCCGTTGGCACAGTCAAGGACAAGATCCTAAGCTACATTGAGCAAGTAGAAAGCCAGGACGTTGTTGGTTCTGAATGGGAAGTGGTCGGTTTCGTCGAGCCGGGAGCGTTCAAAGCCCTCTCCGACTTTATTGGCAACGAGACCAAGGGCCAAGGGCGAGTGGAAGTTTTGGACATGGCCGTTACACATGAAGATTAAATAGAAGTGAAAAAGAAACCATGATACCCTTTGCTTATGCAATATGTACTCTCAGCGGCAACACGCCATTTTTAGTCGTGGACTTCGTTTAACCGTAAATTTCACAGCATGCCAGACACAGCCCCTTCCACATCGTCCCGGGTGAACATTTTACTTGAATGCTTTTGATTCGTGACTCTGACCTAGAGTACAGCCCTAGCTGCGTATGCCGGAAAGCAATCCACTCAAAATGCTCAGAAAGATGGAGAAACCAGCCGTCACGCCTGTCCACCCATAACCAACACCCATGATATATTTAACCACCCTTCTTCTTGGAGACACCGACGGTCCGGCCACGGCGACCAGTGGTCTTGGTGTGCTGACCACGGACACGGAGACCCCAGTAGTGTCGGAGACCTCGGTGGGCGCGGATCTTCTTGAGGCGCTCGAGATCCTCACGGAGCTTCGAGTCGACATTGTTGGCAAGGATGTGCGAATCCTTGCCATCGACGATATCGCGCTGTCGGTTGAGGAACCACGCGGGGATCTTGTACTGGGTGGGGTTCTGGATGATGGTGACGATTCGCTCGAGCTCTTCAGAGGTGAGCTCACCGGCGCTGTGAGGCTTGTTAGTCTGCTTATCCTTTCGCTCGCGTCTGTGTGGCGTTGGCGTACCGCTTGTTCAGGTCGACATCGGCCTTCTTGCAGACCAAGTTGGAGTATCGGCGACCGACACCCTTGATCTTGGTCAGGGCGTACATGACCTTTTGCTTTCCGTCAACATTGGTGTTGAGAAGACGGAGAATCTGCCCATTGTTAGTATCGCTTGATGGGATTCTTCGTCATGATCGATTCGGTGCAACAAGCGCCGGCCATGGCGCAAACGCAGGCAAGCGTGATGGCGACGCTGCTGATTTCGAAGATGCAGTGCTGGAGAGGATGACTTACGAACTGGAAGTTCGACTTCTCTCCCGAGACGAGCGACATGATGGGCAACTACCGGTCGTTGCCTGTGCTCGTTGAATTCGGTGATCGGGTGTGGAAGATAAAGGCAGAGTTCGAAGCCCTCGCTTATGGTGGGAAATTCTTCCCAGTTGTGGGGACGGGTAGGGCAAGTTGGCCTGAGGTGCGCACAAGAAGCGATCACGTGCAGGTTAGATCACGTGATTAACCTGCATTTTCATGGTGGGATATCGCTTTTATGCACTGTATTGAGGGATTGTCTCTGAGTTCCCAGCTCCGGGCATGTCCGGAAGTGTCCTTGCGTAGATGAAGAGTGGGTTGTGTTCTATAAGGTACGTATTAAGCCTCGATAAGCCCTTCAGACAGCCGATTGCTTCCACGTTCCTTCCACATGTCTCAAGATACCACCTTCGGATTCTGTCAAGTCACGTGCTATCTAAGCGACTCCGAAGCGGAATCCAGTCCTGATGTAAACCTACCTCAATACCATTCTCCAGGGCAAGAAATACTGACATTGACAATCTTTTGTTCCTTGTCATATTACAATTGCAAGGTTTCTTGAAACTACTCGAGTTATCGAAATGTCTCAGCTGTTCGTACTCAAGATTGGGTCCGTCTCAGCAACAAGAGTATGTGGGGCCTCCATGCACTGTACCCTCATGAAAGATACACTGTCTGCCCGTGCTCATACCACATTGAGTACAGTGCACCATCATCGCCCCTGTTTGAATAATAACCTCTCCTCAACTTCTTCAACCGAGCGAGCTCGACTTTAACTTTTATTAACTTTTTCTCTCAAAGTCAGCCCCAATGATACGGACAGACACTTATCAAGCAAGCACCAAGACTCTTGTTTCAGAGCCAATGACCTATAATGCGATCGAGTCCCTCTTACGGTAGGTCTCTGCTAAATGTGCTGCTCCTCGGAGACAACTGTCCCGTCGTCTTTTGCCATTGCTCGATCAGTCCAGTCGTAACGACTGATCTTGAGCCGGATGCCCGCACTTCGTGTAGGTACGAGACAAGAACAACCTAGCAACGTTTTTTGAGTACGGGGTCTTTAGTGTCTTCACCAAATGGAGCCTCCCGTAATTTATCTGTTGTTACATTTTTGTACATAAACCTAACGACACTTTTCCCTAAGCTCCGTGCTTGTAAGAACAATCCCCTAGTTACCATGCTTGCAAAAATCAAACCGCTCAGGGGAACATAGCCTTGATCCCTAACGCCAGTTGGGGTGCCAGTCCCCGAATGCCCATAGCCAGGCCGTATATTCGTGACCGTCCCGTTCCATCACGATCATGGCTCGTCTCTGCCCAGCTAAAAATCGGCCAAGGCATCATACCCCTATTGACGTCAGCACCGCACATGGGTCTGTGAATTGTATGGGCTAACCTTGTCTTGCTTGAGTTGATTAGACAGAAGTTCTGCAAGATTAGCTCTGTCTGTCTCGACGGTAAGATTGGTGCTTTTCGATTGAACATGGGCGACTGCCACCTCCTTCAGACCTCGAAGTGTCAAAAGCTCATCCAACCCAAGAGCATCCGTTATTCTGACATGGCGATAGGTGAGGGGAAAGAAAGATTTCATCAAGTTGGTTCGCTCGCTCAGGTGTGCTAGGGTGGACTTGGAAATGCAAATGGTCAAGCCCTCGAGCTTGTCGCATTCAGCGAGCTTCTTGAAGGTCGTTGCAGATGTTGGTCCGCACCAGTGGACCTTGATGTCGCGAATGTTTTGAACAAGCAGCGGGTTGTTGTCAAGATGGTGTTGGAGCTCGCAGCAGCAACGGAAACGGACGGTCTTCTTCCGGAAGAAGATGCGGAAGAACTCGTGGCTCAATGCAGGGCCGAGAAGAGATGGTAGTGCCTTCATTTGGGGGGTGTGGAGGAAGCCGTATTCTCGCTCAAGTTTTGGACAATTGCAGCTCACTCTTCGGGTCGCAGGTCTGATGCCCTTGGATTTGAAGACGGTGTCGATCATCAAGTCGATAATGGCTTCTCGGATCTCGGTAGGCAATCTCATGAACGGGAAGCCGTCAATGGGTGGTGGTCGGTCTAGGAGTACACGATCATTAGTCGTTTGCTCTAGGATCGTTCGCTACTTGTCACGCATACCGGCAATTTCGAGGATCTCAGTGCACATCTCAATGATGTCAACACAGGTTTTGAGCTCTTGAGGCTCTTTCTTGATCAGCATGGCACACTTCGAAATCGTGCCTGCGACGGATGCTCGTCGCTGGGGGCTCAGCCGAACCATGCTACCAAGCTCCCTCGCGTCGATGGTTCCGGCGTGGTAGCTCTCCAAGGCCTGTAGAAGACTCTGGATGTTCTTGGACAAGCCATACCGTGTGTGCACGGCCTTGGACTTGAGAGCATACCAGGACTTGCCCGACATCGTGGTATAGAGGCGAAGGCGTGGCGATAATTTGGTGATGATGATGATGATGATAGGCGGTTGGGATGCGGGCCAGAGCATGTTCAAGGGCGAGGTTGTTGAAGGTGGAAGCAGCTCCTTTGCCTTCTCCTGAATCACGGTTCTCGTCGTGATGTGTATGGCAGGAGCAGTTACGAAGTCGTGCCTTCCCCGCTATAGAGGCGTTGCCATTCTCAATTCCATAACAGCCCGCACTTAGATTTGCAGAATGCCCCAAGAAAGATGACAGAAGATCAGCATGCTAAGTTAAGTGCGAACCGTGTTTACCAGCCCGGTATTAGGATTAGGTAGATAACTCTGTGCGGTGTAAACAGCTGGCACTGGCAGTCCTTTGTTGGCGCAGACGCTGATAGGTTCAGCAACCATGGCCACAACATAGGCAGTGACCAATGAATGAATGCTCCCTGGCTCCGTGGCTTTGCCTCCGCCCGCCCATCTGAAGGCAAAGCTTCAGTGAAGAAGTCGAGATGCATGGCAAATGTCATTGTGCAATAAGGTGGGCTGCCGGTAGGTTCGTGTGAATCAAATTTTGACCACGCATCTGGCTATAGTACACAGCGACAACAACAAATCACATCACGAAGGAGCGGGAAACGTCATGTGTGAAATATTGCAAGACCCTTGTATCAAGCCTATTAATTGAACGCCATTATATCTGGTCTATGTCTTATACAAATCATGACCGAAATGCTATGCCAATCGCTAAATCCAAAATGTAATTCATGCCACTAGTCGTGGTGTTTCAGTCAATTCATGCGACGTGGTGCCCGAAACACCGTTGCCGGGGAAAAAGGAATGCACATCGTCCCAGCGATGCAAGACAACCGATGCGCACTGCTTTGTTTGGTTGCCTCTGTTCTGTACTTTTTCTGCCAAGGAGGGTAACTTGGCCCAGGAGTGATGTCGGAATATCGCCGCTCAATATCGAGGATGTTGCTCGGATCGTCAGTTGCTGTCCCTGTTCAGGAACGGACGCTGATCTGGAGATGGAGCGTCACCCAATCGGTGAAAACAGTAGGGTGACAGGGGAATCGATCCAGTAGAACTAATCAAGATGGGCAAATAGAAGGGCCCAGTATCGAAGATCATCCCAAGTGAAGCCGCAAGCGTGAGCGACTGGTGTGTGTGTTGTGCCTGGTAGTGTTGATTTTGTGTGGGTGGCGGGCGTTGGAACAGTGTTCTAGAACTCCCCCAGTTCGCCCAGTCAAGGTTCGGCGTGCCCGCGTGCGCGTGCGCCCGCCCATCCATCAATGTCGACCTTGCCAATTCGAGGAATCAGCTACGACGATTTGACGGAAGAAGACGAGGATGATGAGGAACCACCATCGCTGTCACTGTCGCGGTCCAGAGAGAAGTCGACGACGCTGGGAGCACGGGTACAGCAGGGGCTGATGCCAACAAAGTCCTCTCCCACGATCTGGTCGGGACAAGACGCGCCAAATATGAAGCTGAATTGCGACAGCATCTCCTGGTGCTGCATGTTCTGGGTGGTCAGGGGCTTCTCGCTCGGGTGGACAATCTTGTTCTTGTTCTTGTTCTTTGGCTTCCGCTCCTTGGTGGTGTCCTTGTCCTTGGACCCCCACGTCCAGGTGCGCGACAGTTTGTTGGCAAAGGATGATTCGGACTTTTCGCTGGTCTGGCTGGACTTTGTCGGGGTAGCGGTGATCTTTCCGGGAGTGCTGGAGTCCAGTTGAGATGAGCCGGAAGCGTCAGAGCGCAGAGCACGGCGAAAGTGTTCTCGGATGGCCATTGTGAATGAATGAATGTGTTGTAAGGAGTACGCGTGAGTAGTGTGGGGTTGAACGGTGATGGTTCAGGGCAATAAGCAAGGAATTGACAAGCTTCTAAACATGCAAGCCAGATTGGAATAGGCGATATCGAAATGCAAACAACAAAACAATTGAGTGCAGCTCCCGGTACCTTTAAAGGGAATTCCAAGAGATGGGAAAACCCCTCAAGACGGCCGTTTCGGCCAGAACAAGGGCATCCAAGTGGCCCCGGCGGCGCCTTGGAAGCCTGGGCTGTGGTCTGTGGAGGTGGACCACCTGGAGTCCCTGATTCCGGGTACAAGAGGTACACGGAGTACATCTGGATGGGCTCTCCTCCATTGGTCGCTGCCCCCGCCGGGGTCCGTGGGACTTCCGGACTCTTCACTCTGGCTCTGTGGGACACATGGAGAACGCTGAAGCGTGAGAGGCACGACAAACAGGATTTAGTGGAGACGTGGACTGTGGCAGAGTGAGAGGCAGAGGATGGCGGAGGACGGCGGAGGATTCGGCGGCATATTACGGGGCAGACCCTCACAATGAGGTCAGCGCAGCCGGCCAAAGCCCCAGCCAAAGCCATGTTGAGCAACTATGGAGAAACCCTGTAGTCTCTGGCCGGGGGTGGCAGTCGGTACTTGTGGTACTTTTTTTGCGGCTTTGGACGGGACCTCTGCAACCCGACCCCTGGGCAGCCATCAGCCTCAAAGGGGCAGGCAGTTCAAGGAGGCGAGGTGTTTTTTTTTAGCCTGCAAATACATGGGTAATTCTGTGACTTCTTACGGGTGTCTCTAATGGACCCAGCACGTTTCCAGGTTGTACTTAGTAGTCGAGTGTGGTGTCCATGTCCGGGTCCAGTGCGTCCCAACGCTCGAGGCATTCTAGAAATGCCTACGGAACCATGGCGCTCACCTGGTGAAATGAGTGATACGCCTCGTGTATCAGCCGCTCAGAACGTCCGCGCCGCACAAACCTTTACTCCTCCGTATCGAGTCCTGGTACAGTACTGTACCTAGATGCTCAATCAACGAATCTCATCCGGTGATGGTGGAACAGTGACAGCCTCTGACACCCACTTGAATCCCCGGAACGGAGTTGGCGACAGAGTCGAGCCGTGGAGGTCCCGCATCTGCCCCCGACTTCCCCCCTTCTCATCCACTCGTTTGTTGGGGATTTCTTGGGGTTTGGCAAGACCGAAGCAACGGGGTTCGGGGCATGCGCTAGACTTTGCTGGGCAAACAGCGTCACTGTCAAAGGTAACGCCGAGCAGGTTCCGTCCCATGGTCTTCCCAGTTGCCACCCCCAAAAAAGAGAGAAAATTGGAGCTGGCTGTCAGGGTTACCGTTGAGTTACACCGAAGCACTCCAAGGCACCGAGAAATCGCTTCCGTCGTAGTGACAGTCAATCCTTGGCCGCAAATCCTTCTTACGGACAGGCATGGTGGAAGTCGATCGATGCCATCCTAACAAAATGCCCGGCACAGCCGATGATATCTAAACCGTTTTTAGCGCTTGTCAGATCAATTAGCCGCAGTCACAGCGGCCCGACATCAAAGTGTTAATCAACTTCGATATAGACTGCAACCTTCGATTGATCCTTTGCACTTCTAGTCTTCTAGAAGTTCTAGATCTCCCTTGAACAGTCCAACGT
>JAAVUK010000440.1:0-43741 GCA_014899095.1 Fusarium buxicola
GCCCTCGAGCCCTACAACCTCGGCGCCGCCCCGCGTTCCCAGGTACAGCACCTCCTCCACCGTCAGCTTGCTCCGCTCCTTGTCCGGGTCCGCGCCGCCGAGCCCCATCGCCACGTGCCGGCTCACCAGCGCCGCCTGCCGGGCCGCTTCAAGGATCGACGGGCTGTAGCCGCCGCTCATGTCGGTCCCGAGACCGACCGTGATGCCCTTGTCCCACATCCAGCGTACCCGTGCCGCTCCGCTCGTGAGTGAGCTGTTGCTGCACGGGCAATGCGAGACTTTGCTTCCTCGCTTTGCAACCAGCTGTGCCTCAGCCTCGCTCAAGTGTACCGCGTGTGCTAGAATTGTCCGCCGAGTCAAGAGTCCGTGGTCGTCGTACACTTTGGCGTATGATCCCGAGTTGGGGAACATTCGTGCCACGAGTGCAATCTCGCCGTCGTTCTCCGAGATGTGTGTCTGCACCGGTAGGTCCATCTCCTTTTGAATCTTTGCCAGGCCGTGCATAGACTCGCTGGAGCACGAAGGCGCAAAGCGAGGAGTCAAGATGGGCGACACAAGCTTGAACTCGGGGTCAATCTGCTGCACGTGCCGGATAGTTTGGCGTGTCTTCTCCAGGCTCTCTGCAGCGCTTTCATCGCGGTAGTAATCAGGGCAGATATCTGCATCATCCATGCACACGCGCCCTACGAAAGCGCGCTGTCCAATCTCCAGACAAAGGTCCGCAAGGAGATTCGTCGCTGCCACATCGATAGTCGCATAGTAAGCCGCCGTTGTCGTTCCGTGGGCCAGCGTCCGCCGCACACACGACGCGTATACTCGGCGCGCCTTGGCGAGGTCCTTGAGGCTTGATTCCATTGGGAATGTGTACTTCTCCAACCAGTCCAGGAGAGTTGTGTTGCCAAAGATGCCCACGTTGGGATACTGAGGCGCGTGGATGTGAGAGTCTGAAGCATCATTAGCATCTGCCTTTTTGCAAGCGACACGTCAAGGTAGTCTTCAGCTGCGACTCACCAATAAAGCCAGGGAAGAAGAACTGGCCTGGCTGGGCCACATGGATATCAACTTCGCTCAACTCCCATCCAAGCGTTTTCAGCAGCCTCTTGTCAACCTGATTGGCGCTGCCGCTCTCCCTGTCAACTTTGACAATCCTGCCCTGTCCATCAACGCATACCATCGCATTGTGGAGATAGTTCAGCTCTTGCGGGCTCTTGCTGGAGATGAAGGTCCCTACAAAGACCTGCTTCCTCATGCCTGTCATCTTGACCTTGGCTGACCTCCCTCGCCTTCAGTTGTGACGTGCTGTGCTGACTCCCTGAGGTGATGATTTACATTCCAAGACAAGGGTCGAGAGTGACTGTCAAGGCTAAGATAGTGAGAGCGTGCCCGGATGATGATGTAATGCCGAGTCAAGAGTTCGCCAGCTGAGAAAAAGAAAAGAGGGAAAAGTCCCTGGTTATTATAGACTCAAGGCCACCGTATCTGTGTTCCCAAGCTTGTATAGGAACCAAGTCACCGGCCAACCGTATCAAACCCGTGCACCTCGGAGCTCGGAGCAGACCTACGTGTTTGATAGGCAGTCTCCACTTGACCGCTATGGCTATCCCCGGCCGTCGCCGGCAGCCGACGGCATCACTTAATTAGGGGGTCATCTCTGTCCCTCCAAATATCCATGGCTTCGACATGTCTTTGAAACCATCAATCATGCTGTGCGACTCGGTACAAGATCTGGGCGATATTCTATCCGAAATCGAGTCACATGGTTACACTCAATAAGCAATCACATACATCACTCCATCCAGTTTGAGTGAGACTCATCCAGTTTGAGTGAGACAGCAGCTTCAGTTGGTTGACAAATTACCATCAAACATTTAAAAGTCTAACTGCACAGTAAAGCAAACGCCTCTCTAAGTAATACGATACATCGTTATATACTTCATGCCAAATAGTCCGGCCGGGAATCTGTAAACTCTCTTCATAATCATCCATCTCTAATCTTCCATCAATCATGTCTGTGCATGCATCTAAGCAGCACGGCCAGAGCCCTCATATTCTCCACTCGAGGCGCTGTCGCTACCCTCAACTCCGTTGGTAGCGGCCTCATCTTGCGCGTACTTGTCCCAGTTGGCCAAAACGGCGCCAATCTTGGGCGAGTTCGTCAGCTTGTACACATCCTCGAAGTACTCCTTGGTCAGCGCGAACGGCTTAGCCGTCACGTTGGGGATGTACTTTCCAACCAGCTTAGAGGGATCAATCGACGTCTTGTTGATCTTCTTAAGCAGGAAGGATCGGAAGGGCTTGACACCCGATCGAAGGAAGGTCGAGTGGAAGGGCACGTCGATACCTCGGAGAGGGATCGTGGCGAAGCCACGCTCCAGCTCCAGAGGAGTGGGCTTAGCCAACGTCTTCTCAGCACAGCCGCGGATGATTTCGCGGAGCTGTCCCTTGGCCTCCTCGATGTTGTCCTTGATCTCCTCAATGTCGATCTTCTGCACCTTGAGGAAGTTGGTCACGCCAGCAAGCGTGTCAAGGGCACGCAGGTCACCGGCGCACACGTACTGCATGTTGGCAATGTTGTAGTTGACAATCTCCAGTAGCCAGCCCGTCTCCTCGGCGATGTTGTCAACGACAAACTGCAGAGCGGCCTCGTTGAACGTCTTGCTGATGCGACTGGGGTTGACAGCGCACATCGAGTAGTTGGATCGGCCGGCGGCGTCACGCTCGACGGCGACCTGCATGGTGAGACCACGGTAGAACACAACAGACACCAAACTCTCAATAGGCATGACCTCGGCGAGAGCAGCCAGGGCCGAGTATTCACCGAGCGAGTGACCAGCGAAGGTGCTGTTGTTGGGGACCAAGCCTCTCGCCTTCATGTCCTCGAAGCTGGCCTTCTCCATGAGAGTAAGGGCAGGTTGGGTGAATTGAGTGGCAGAGAGCAGACCGGTGGGGGAGCGGTAAGTGTACGAGGTGGTGGTCTCATCAATGTCCTTGAAGATCTTCTCCGACTTGATGGAACCATCCGAGGCGACGGTTTCGAAAGTCATCGCAATGTAGTTCTGGCGGATAGCCTTACCGCGAGGACCACCAAAGTGGATGGTGAGCTCCTTAGGGTTGTTCTTGACAATGTTGGTGATGGAGAAGCCTGGCATACAAGTCAGTAAATGTGAGTCCATAATGCATCTTTTCGAAACTTACCATAGTTGTCCAGGAGATACTTGTCAGCGCGATCCCAGACATCCTTGGCAACGGGGCTGCTGGCGTACAGCTCCATACCCATACCCTGCTCCTGAGAGCCCTGGCCAGTGAAGACGTAGGCCGTTACGGGCTGCTCAACCTCAGCCTCAGCCTCCAGGACCTTCTCTTCAGTCTCCTTGTTGCGGACCTCAACCTTGATGATCTTGCGACCAGAGACCATACCGGAGTGCTGGAGCTTGACTTCAAGATCGTCGTGGGGCAGAACCATGCCAACCAGGGAAGCATGGAAGCTGCGGACACGGCCAATGTTGTTCTCGGCGGCCCAAGTCTCGACGAGGCTTCGCACAGAGGCGCTAGAGTACATGCCGTGGGTAATGGTACCAGGCAGGTTGGCATAGCTGGAGAAGACGCGGGAGACGTGAATGGGGTTGTAGTCGCCAGAGACACGAGCGTAGTTCTCGTTGGAGGCGGGAGCTCGGAGTGCGAGAGGAGACTTGCCGCTGAGGGGGATAGGGTTCTCAAAGTTGATAGGCTGGTCAATAGGCTTGCCGTTTCGCTCGAGGAAGTCGATGACGGGGTTGCCGTGGGACTCGCCAGTCTCGTAGTCCACGCTGGCGACTTGGATGACCTCCTTGGTGGGGAGCTCAAGCAGGACCTGTCCTCGGGTCTCGATGCTGTTGAGCACGTTCTTGTTCTTGTAGCGAACCAGACTCTGGAGTCGGAAGGTCAAGGTCTGGCCGAGGAGTTCAATGTCCTGAGGGAGCTCATCGACAGAGAACCACTGCTTGGAGCGAAGGACAGCGACGTCCTTGGTGGTAGCAAGGTAGACCTGCATGGGGGTCTCCACCTTGCGCTGGAAGGTGTTCTCGTAGTCCGTGTAGGTGCCACGGTAGAGGAACTGAGAGGTAACCTCCATGACAGGCTCACCGGCACGGACGAGCGTGCCGCAGACCTCAACCATCTTACCAGCGTCCTGGTTGATAACAGCATTGATCTGGGCAGTGGTGGAAACCTCGTCGCCCTTCTTCAGGGGCTCGGCACCGGGGATCATGCGGAACTGGTTCGACAAGTGGACAAGCTTCAGGAGATCACCGTCAATGGTGCGAGGGAAGATGGGCTTGGTGATAGCCTTCCAGCCAATGACGATAGCAAAGTCCATAGGAGCGTAGACAGTCTTGCCAGGTCGGTCAACGAAGGCCTCGCCGGTGTTGCCGACAGCGTGGACGAAGTCGTTGATGGCCTCGCCGGTGATGGTAGTCTTGCCACCATCGAACTTGGCAGTAACGTCGGCGTCCAGATCAAAAGCCTCGTCGCCGAACCACGCCTTCCAGTAGAACTCCTTGATGCGGTCGTTACGGCCCTCCATAACCTCGCGGATTGGGGAGTAGCCAGCCTCAGGGTGGTAGGTGAACTCAAGAGGCAGGGCAGCGGGCTTACCAAGGGCGGTAGTCTCCTTGATCATGTTGACCTGAATCTTGTTCTCGCCGACCAGCTTGACCTCAATCACATCGACGTACTGGTTGTGGCGGGGCTGCTCCCGGACCACAATAGTGGTCTTGGCAGGGTCGTTGGGGTAAGAGATTTCTACAAACAGGCCGCGAGAGGGGGCGAAGATGCGTCGGATAGGGTTGGTCTGGAACTTCTGGCCCTGAGCGACGACATCTGCCATGAGAAGAGCATGGCGCCAGTTGCGGTTGGGGCCAGCAAGCAGAGATAGCCAGGAGTCGAGCTCAGGCAGGGTAGCAGCGGCAGAAGACGACAGGCGATAAGTGTTCTTGTAGGTGTCGTAGCTGACAGTCAGGCCCTCAACGTCCAGAGGAATGTCAAGGTCAACCAGCTTGCCACCAAAGTACTCGGTGTAAGGGATGGAAGCCTTGTTGTTGTTGTAAAGATCCCGGGTCAAGAACTCGATGTGAGACTCATGAATTCCGTCCAGAATGGACTGGATAGGCTGGTCAATAACGGTTGAGAACTTAGCAGCGGTGGGGCCCTGAAGAATGCAAGTTCGGCCAACGTCCTGATCGACAACAGCATCCAGATCCTCCGACTGCCACAGGGAATCCTTCTTGAAGTAAAATTCGAAGTTGTCGTCGAAAGTAGGAATGAAGGTGACAGGCTTCTGGGTAGGACGCATACAAATGATGAGGAAGTGCTGGACGTCCTGGGCGTTGATGATCTGGGTCTCGGCCTCGGGGTAGGCGTTGAGGATACGGTCGATCACTTCGAAGGGCTCATTCAGCTCAGTATAACTCTGCAGAAGGGAAGCCTTTCCGGGAGAAGAAGTGAAACGCTCCTCCAGACGGTGGATATAGTCGCCGGTGAGAACGGTGTAGGAGCGGTCAATCCAGCGAGACTGGTGCTTGACGTAGAGGAGCTCAATCAGGCGACGTAGGACCTGAGCGTATGTCATATCATCCAGATCGACAGCCTTACCCTCCTTGTTTTGGCCGAACCAGACCTTCTGGCAGTCATCGTTAAGCTTCTTGATGATGTAGTCCTTGTTCTTGTTAAGCTCGGCAACGCGCTTCTCCTTGGGAAGGCTGAAGATCTTCTGGTCCATCTCAGCCCAGAAACGAACTCCGCGAGTGGCGAGCTTGTGAATAGGTTCGCCCATCTCAGAACGGACGGTGATGATACCACCGGCAGGTCCCTTGTAGGTCTGCTCCCACTCACCATCTGCAAGACCAGGAGCGGCGACGATGGCCTCCTTAGCAGCCTTGCTGGTGTGGGCCTCCTTGGCAACCATCATGCGGCTGCCGAACAAGCAACCATCGAAGGGCATGGGGGGGTAACCATACTTCCTGGCCCACTCACCAGTGATGTAGGGATAAGTATCATCGGCACCACCGAAGCCACTGCCAGCAACCAGGATGATGTTCTCCTGTCGTCGAACACGGCTATACATTTGGAGAATAGGTTGATGGAAATCCTCAAAGGAGTGATGACCACCACCACGACCACCGGTCCACTGAAGAAGAACGGGGAAGTGGGGGTTAGCCTTAGCAATGTTGATAACAGCCTGAATAGCATCAACGGAGCCGGGCTTGAAGCTGATGTGCTTGAGACCAAGCGTCTCGATGTACTCCTGAGCAACCTCAATGGAGGGAACACCAGCTCCAATAGTAAGACCCTCAATGGGAACACCCTCGGAGCGAAGCTTGCCAATCAGGGGAATCTGCCAAGACATGGCACGCGGGTTCACGTAGATCAGATTGACAGAGATACCACGACCAGCGGGGATGGCCTTCTCGATCTTCTTGATGGCGACAGTCATCATGGGAGGAATGAAGTAACCGCCACCAGCAAGCTCGATATGGTATCCAGCGTTCATAGTAGCGGCAACGAAATCCCACGGCACAGTGCAAGGAGTCATGCCGGCAACAACAATCGGGGGTAGACCGAGAAGTCGACTCATCTTGGTGTCGAGGAATGTCCGGCCACTCTTAGTCGTCACGAGCTTGGGACCGAACTCCTTGACCCAGTCGATGGCATATTTGACAGCATTCTCCTCATCCCGGTCAAAGATCTCAGGCTTGTAGCCAATCTCGGGCATACCACCATCAACAGTACCGGCCAGAATGACGCGGACACCACTACCCTCCTTGTTGCGGCTGGTCAGAACACCAAGGCCAGAAATACCACCGGGTCCAAAGTCCAAAATGTGGGTGGCATCAGGGAAAACGGTGGCCTTCTCCCAGTTCACGGGGTCCCGAGTGATCAAGCGAACCAGGGCGGGAACGATGTTGCCCTTAACCTGCTCTCGAAGGTCCTCGCCGGTGTTCGTATCAAACACGGCAATACCCAGATCACTAGAATCAATGGCAATGTCCTTCAGGTCCTCGTCGATCATAGCAGTCGCCTCGGCGAGGTACTTGCTGTGGAAAGGAGCGGTGATGGGTAGGAATCGGTTCACGAATCGGACCTTTCGCTCAGTGTAGGGAATTCGGTTCTGGTCAAGGCCCGTGGGAGCTTTGACCTTGCGAAGCTGTGAGTTGAGACCGTACAAGGAAGTGGGAGGGCCAGTCACAACCAGATTTCGAGGGCTGTTGATGAGAGATATGCTGATATGGCGGTCCTCGGGAAGGTACTGGTTGGTGGCATCAATGTGCTTCTGAACCTCAGCCTGGGAGAGGTCACGGATGCTGAGCATAGGGGTGGGAGAACCCTCGCCATGCTCTGACGACTCTCGAAGCATGATGGGGGTCATGGAGGTAATGGGGAACGCCTGCTGGCTGCGAGCTCCAATCCAGAAGAGCATGGTCAGGACAGAGGTGGCGATCTCGCGCCAAGAGTCCCAGGAGTCGGCGGCAGCGGTGGCAGCAGCCATAACTATACCCTGGGAATGACCGGTGGTACCGGTGATTCTCTCCCGCAACATGCCGGGGTGAACACCGAGAAGCTTGCATGTTACCTCGTAGTGAGCAAGCTGGACAAGACCGATGAGAGGGAAGCTGACGGGGGCCGAGATTAGATAGTCGACATCGGGGGTAGAATCGGCATTGTGAAGCCAGTTCATAATATCAAGACCCTTAGGGAACATCTTCTCGGCGCTAGGGTTCTGCGAAAGGGTCTGAAGAAGTTCGGCCGAGGTGGTGACAAGATCGCCTACGAAGCTCGAGTATGTCTTGTAGATTTCCCGCAACTCCTCGAAATACTCCTCGATGTTGCCCTGACCACCGAAGATAGTGTAAATTTCGGCATCGCCGTCCTCAGCAGCTCGGAAAAGCGCTGATGCATGAGGCTTGATCGGTCGGTTGCAGACGGAGCGAGCAGTGTAGTAGCTGCGGATGAAGTCAAGCTTCTTGACCTCAATGCCGGGCAGGGTGGCGGCAATGGCGTGGGCCTCGTTGCCGCGGAGGAAGTTGCGCTCAAACTCGTTGAGGACGAGCTTCAGAACCTCCTCGTAGGAGCCCTGCTCATCGTCCTCACCCTCGTCGACCTCGTGGGCGATGAGGCCGAGGTATCTGGCGACCAGGTCGGGCACGGATGAGGGCTCGTCATCCTGGGCAAGCTCGTCGGTGGCTTCGGGTAGGCTGGCGACGAACTTGTCTTTCAACTGAGAGGCGTGGAAGTGAAGGTTGGTGGGGATGAGGAAAGAAGTCTCGAGAGAGCCGTGGGAGAGAGTCAACGGCCGCAGAGAAGCGCTGGATCTGGGGGTGGAAATGCCCGTCTGAGGGCCAGCTCCGGTGCCGTACATGGTGAGAGAAGGGGTATCGAAGAAAATCTGCAGCGGGGAGAAGGCAAAAGCCAGCGGTTAGTCTCTCTGGCCTGCTGGGAGCGCTGATGAAGGCCAATGGCACACAAACCTATCAATTCAACTCGTAACAACAGATAGAGATCTGATGCTGTGCCCGAGGACGCTGGTGAGAAGAGTCCGGCAGTCCTGGATGTGCACAGAGGCTGGCTGGTCCCCTGGGAGGTGGGAGGGGGGTAGGAAATTAGTAGAGAATAGCTTTAGAGTCGGTGGAGCGCGGCGCGGCACAAGACGACACAACACCAGCCAGGCGCAAAGGGGACGAGTGGAGGAAGGAAGAAGTAAATGAAGGATGAAGATGAAGATGGACAATCTCGAGGAGGAAGGGTCGGAAGAAGAGGTCTAAGAAAGCTCGAGGTAGATTGGTCCGACCAAGGTATAAGTCAACGGAGAAAAATTGAGCTTGGGACGAGGCACAGGCAGCCGACAAAGACAGGGCGTGGTTGAAGCAGCCAAAGTAACCTGAGTCTTGGAGGGGCCGTCTCAGCGAACGGAGTAGCAGGCCAAAATTTCAGTTCTGTTGGGGATATGGAGGGGTACGTATCTTGGACACTTTTTTTTACACAACAATGCCTGGAGGGCAACTTTTGTTCCTCCCTCCACAACCCGGCCTATCTTAGTGCACACCTCAATTGTCGAGAAGAAGAAACGCATCCACCGTCCGTCCGCTGGTTGTGAGTGAGACTGTGAGAGCCATTGGCATGCACCGCATTGGCGGCTCGCTTGATCCGCTGGAGCCCCACGATAAGAGACACCCCCTAATGCATGGCACTCCCTGCCCAGAGGGGACAAGGGACCATCATGAAGCAGGGGTTAGGTTGGGAAGAAGGACACCGTCTCACAGCCTTTGCGAAAAATGGTCAACGAAAAGAAGGGGTCCTTAGGGTCAGTGAGATTGGCCAGGTACTGGTACATTGCATCCGCCAACTGATGCTCCACACCGCGTGAAATCGCCCTACCGGGAGACTTCGGGGGGATTCGCTCAGATCCATGCTAGTAGGTAGGAAGAATCACCGCACACCCAAAAAAGATGACATAAAGGTTGGCGCGGTATCAGGCTAGAGCCACTCATAGAGTGGGTGAGTAATTTTGACTATTCGGGTCTGTGCCTCGTAGTGTGTACATAGTATTTTCGACAACCTGGTGCGCCATGGTCAGGGGCTAAGAAGGACAGGATGGTACAGTAAAGGGGTGCTTAAAAAATGAAGCCTACACTTCATGGACCATCTTTCACCCAAGGCTGCGCAACTAATAACATCAACAGTATCTAGTGTGCGGCGTTTCTTGCCACTGTTTGATAGCCCGGGGCAAGCGTTGTTAGTTCCTATCCATGTATTGGCAACCCCGAAGTGATGGAGGGGAATTTCAGTCAATAACACGACTTTGATGACAAGCATCTGATCGGATGGAAGGGCGAATTGCCTCGCACTTGATCCATGTCCTAATCGAAACTGCCGACAAGTTGGAATGGGGTGAGAGCTGAGGGCAACTGACCCAGGTATGACGAGATGCCTCGCTGGGAATCACCATTTCAGAATGATGAGAGATAATGGAGACAAGCCAATGTCCCCATCATGGCTTGCGGAGATGTCGGCGATAGATAGGAACTTGATGAAAGGGAATTGAGTTGAGTTGAGTTGAGTGTAACCTGCCTCGTGAACTTGGCCACACCGTGGCAACAAACAGACCCAACCCATGGCTGGAATCGCCTGGGAAGAGTATGTGCCCAGCAGGCTATGGGTCTGCAGGGAGAATTATGTTGTTCCGTAACGGACGAATCGACAGCTCATCAAAAATTCTGCCATCAGCCTTCCGTCCTCCGTCCATCCGCCCGCTGCAGGCCTGGCTCAACATCAGCCTCACAGGTGCCCCAAGTTGGCCAAACGCGCTCCAGGCAGCGTCTCCAAAACGTTGTTCCAGCCCTCCAGAACGGCTCTAGACGATTCCTAGAGCCATCTTAGAGCAAAGGGGTGGGACCACCCACACCATTTCGACTGGCTGGCTGTTTGGATGGGAGTTTCGCGGGCCTCCCGCGGCCCACAAGCATCAACCCCCCGCCCGCTACCAATCTCAGCAACCACCTCACTTTGCAATTGGATCCAATTTTCGAGTTGATCGTTTTGGGGATTTTCAGGAGACATACTCCCAGCTCGGCAGATGACGTCCTTCCCTTCTTACCTACAATCCGGATTGATACGAGGATCATCATATTGATCTCTCCTCGCCATGACTTCTTCCTGCTTGAATACCTATCCAGCATCTTCAAATCGTGCCATACTCCACCGCCCAGTCAACGCCCGCCTCAACTAATCCCCAACTTCCCCTACCAAACTAAACAGTGGCCCGGTCCCCCACATTCTCCATCGGCCTCCCGAACATGGTGGGGCCTATTGATACGCGTAAAGTACATGTACACGGCCGCACCGGCTCGTCTCGGCGTGTTGCCGGCTGCAACTCGCGGAACTGCAGCCTCTCAAAATGCCTTGATTCAACATCTGACTCCCATCAACGCAGCTTGAGTCTTGTTCACACGCGGCATGGCGCCTAGTATATCTCTTGCATGCACCAACGGGCTGTGGCCATCAGCAACGGCTTTAGAAGTGCAGACAAGAAAGAGCCGCAACGCTTTTGTGATCATGACTTACACAAATGTACAGCTACCGTCTTAGCCAGGGAGAAGTCTCAACTATGCTATGGCTTAAACTCAGACACCTCAACGAGTGCTGCAAATAATTGAAACGTTCGGCTTTCCGGAGACCGACGGATAAACGAGAGAATCAAATCATGAGTGAAAGGTATCGGTACCTAGCCGAGCTCATCATGGGGGATGACAGTTAGGCCAGACGCGAAATTGCATCGTCAAAACCCGCTACAGTACTCGGCCCTCCCTACCTCCATCTTTCGTACTCGCACCCTTTCTAGCCCATCATAACTGATGGGCATGGGCCACCTCCGTCAGATCCCAGAGTGGATGGTGGCAGGACTGTCGTCACCTCGCCTTGAGCATTCCCGAGACGGCGCTTTTCTTATCGTTGATGAGCCGAGAGCACAACTGTAGACCTATAGATAAGGAGGATAAGAGCACAAGCATGGATACAGTAGCAAGCAACCATCAGGGAGCCCGCTCGGCCGAGCTGTCAACGGCTCACCAAAGGCAAAACTCATAGTGAAGGCTGAAGCCCAGCAAAACATGTCTGATGGTGCCCCAAAAGGTCGGTTTCTGGGGAAGATACTCCCCTGGTCGCCCCTGGCCGGTGCTCGCCGTGCTAGCTGGACCTTGCCTAGATAGGACTAGCGTTTGTATATGGTTGAGGAGCGTGCTGCACGCCCAGCAGTGAGGACCCGCAGCCATGTGTGGCTCGGGAATGTTCCACGCAAGAGAAAGTACCGGATACTCAACCATGTTCCAGCGGGTTGCGGGCCTCCAGGGTGCCCTGGCAGACTCTGTAGGTACCGGCAGCTGCCCCTACAACAAGGCCCAGGCGTCCGTATCACGAGCCACGAGCGGCTGCTCCATAACGTACAGGTACTGTACCTAACCCAGGCGCCGAGCTAATGAACCCGGTGGTGGGAAGGAGGCAACAGACAAGGGTGTGTGCTAGAGCTTCCCCCAAATTTTCTCGACGACTTTTTGGTGGGCCGATCGTTCAACAATCGGCTCCTTCCTCGCAGTCAGTTACAATCGTGATTACCTATTCGTACCGGCCATCCGCTCGTTGGCCTTCATCCTCTGGCTCAGTCTCTTCTCAATTCCTCACATTGCTTCTCGCTGGCAGGCAGAACGCATCTACAAACCTGGCCTTCATATTCTAGACTCCTCGGCCACATTCTTCTGCCTCCATCTTCCTCCTCCTCCCCTTCTTTCTCCCCTCCCGCCAGCTGCAATTCACCCTCTCCGCCAGCCTTGTAGCTTCCTGCGACGGCTAATTTTCTCTCTACATTGGGGTTAAGCGGGCCCCTGGTATAATCACCACCAATTCGACCATCGTCTCGCACCAATTCCAGGTTGCGATAGCCAATTCGGCCTTTTCGAGATACCCCTTCTTTCAGATTCCTCCCCGACCTAATTTTCGCCCAACATGCGTCCCGAAGTCGAGCAAGAGCTCGCTCACACCCTGCTCGTTGAGCTGCTCGCCTACCAGTTTGCTTCGCCCGTCAGATGGATTGAGACTCAGGATGTGTTCCTCGGTGAGAGGACCGCTGAGCGAGTCGTGGAGATCGGTCCTGCCGATACCCTGGGAGTGATGGCCAAGCGAACTTTGAAATCCAAGTACGAGGCCTACGATGCCGCCAAGTCCGTTCAGCGAAATATCCTTTGCTACAACAAGGACGTAAAGGAGATTTACTACGACGTTGACCCTATCGAGGAGGAGCCTGAACCAGCTGCAGGCTCTTCCGGCGATGCTGCTGCTTCTGCTCCCGCCGCTGCCGGGTCCGCAGCTGCTCCTGTTGCTGCTGCGGCTCCTCCCCCTCCCAGTGCCGGACCTGCTGCTCAGATTGCCGATGAGCCTGTTCAGGCTGTCGACATTGTGCGCGCTCTGATTGCGCAGAAGCTCAAGAAGGCCATTCCTGAGGTCCCTCTTACCAAGGCTATTAAGGACCTTGTCGGCGGTAAGTTTCTAACTGGACGCATCGCGAAGTACGCCTATCTAATTTTGTCTGCTTTTTAGGCAAGTCGACACTCCAGAACGAGATTCTTGGTGATCTCGGAAAGGAATTCGGTTCCACCCCTGAGAAGCCCGAGGACACCCCTCTGGATGAGCTTGGTGCCTCTATGCAGGCCACTTTCGATGGCAACCTCGGCAAGCAGTCCCTGTCTCTGATTGCTCGGTTGATTTCCTCCAAGATGCCTGGTGGCTTCAACATCACAACCGCCCGAAAATACCTAGAGACTCGATGGGGTCTTGGATCCGGCCGACAGGACGGCGCCCTGCTCCTGGCCATCACTATGGAGCCTCCTGCCCGTCTGGGCTCCGAGGCCGACGCCAAGGGCTTCTTCGACAGCGTCGCCAACAAGTACGCCTCCAACGCGGGCATCAGCCTGTCGACTACTGCTGCGGCTGGCCCCGCCGGCGGTTCTGGTGGCGGTATGATGATGGACCCTGCCGCCATCGATGCGCTCACCAAAGACCAGCGTGCTCTCTTCAAGCAACAGCTCGAGCTCCTTGCCCGATACCTCAAGATCGACCTCCGCGAGGGCGAGAAGGCCCACCTCAACTCCCAGAAATCTGAGAAGCTTCTGCAGGCCCAGCTCGACCTCTGGACTGCCGAGCATGGAGACTTCTATGCTGCCGGCATCGAGCCCGTGTTCAGCCCTCTCAAAGCCCGCACCTACGACTCTTCCTGGAACTGGGCTCGCCAGGATGCCCTCAACATGTATTTTGACATCATCTTTGGTCGTCTCCAAGTTGTCGACCGAGAGATTGTCAGCCAGTGTATTCGCATTATGAACCGCTCTAACCCCAAGCTCCTCGACTTTATGCAGTACCACATCGACAACTGCCCCACCGAACGAGGCGAGACATACAAGCTCGCCAAGGAGCTTGGAGAGCAGCTTATCGAGAACTGCAAGGAGGTGCTCAACGTTGCCCCTGTCTACAAGGATGTTGCCGTTCCCACTGGTCCCAGGACTACCGTCGATGCCCGAGGAAACCTCAACTACGAGGAAGTCCCTCGCACCAGCTGCCGCAAGCTGGAACACTACGTCCAGCAGATGGCCGAGGGTGGCAAGATCTCTGAGTACGGCAACCGTACCAAGGTTCAGAACGACCTCCAGCGCATCTACAAGCTTATCAAGCAACAGCACAAGATGTCCAAGACCTCTCAGCTCGAGATCAAGAGCCTGTATGGTGAGGTCCTACGCTCTCTTGCCATGAACGAGAGCCAGATTCTACCCAAGGATAATGGCAAGGGCAGGAAGGGTCTGAAGGCTACTAGCCAGTCCAAGGGCAAGGTTGAGACCATTCCCTTCCTCCACCTCAAGAAGAAGACTCTCCACGGCTGGGACTACAGTAAGAAGCTCACCGGCGTCTACTTGAACTGCCTGGAGGATGCTGCCAAGTCTGGTGTCACCTTCCAGAACAAGCACGTCCTCATGACCGGTGCTGGTGCCGGTTCCATCGGTGCTGAGGTTCTCCAGGGTCTTGTTAGCGGTGGTGCCAAGGTCATTGTGACCACCAGCCGCTTCTCCCGAGAGGTCACCGAGTACTATCAGTCTATGTACACTCGCTACGGTTCTCGCGGCTCCCAGATCGTTGTTGTTCCCTTCAACCAGGGCAGCAAGCAGGATGTTGAGGCTCTGGTCGAGTACATCTATGACACCAAGAATGGCCTGGGATGGGATCTTGACTTCATTATTCCCTTCGCTGCTATCTCTGAGAACGGCCGTGAGATCGACAGCATTGACTCCAAGTCTGAGCTGGCTCACCGCATCATGCTTACCAACCTTGTCCGCCTTCTCGGATGTGTCAAGGCTGAGAAGGCCGAGCGTAGCTTCGAGACACGACCTGCCCAGGTCGTCCTGCCCCTGTCTCCCAACCACGGTACTTTCGGTAACGACGGTCTCTACTCCGAGTCCAAGCTCGGTCTCGAGACCCTCTTCAACAGGTGGCACTCCGAGAGCTGGGCCAACTACCTCACCATCTGTGGTGCTGTCATTGGTTGGACCCGAGGTACCGGTCTCATGTCCGGCAATAACATCGTCGCCGAGGGCGTCGAGGCCTTTGGCGTCCGCACCTTCTCGCAGCAGGAGATGGCTTTCAACCTTCTTGGTCTCATGTCTCCCACTCTAGTCGACCTGTGCCAGTCTGAGCCTGTCTTTGCCGATCTCAATGGTGGTCTCCAGTTCATTCCCACTCTGAACGAGACCATGACCAAGCTTCGCAAGGATATTATGGAGACCAGCGAGGTCCGTCGGGCCGTCAGCAAGGAAAGCGCCATCGAGAACACCATCGTCAACGGCGCTGCTTCCGAGGTTCTATACAAGAAGAAGACTATCGATCCCCGTGCCAACATCAAGTTCGACTTTCCTAACCGCCCTGACTGGAAGTCTCAAATTGAGCCTCACAACGAGACTCTCAAGGGCATGGTCGATCTTGAGAAGGTTGTCGTCGTTACCGGCTTCGCTGAGGTTGGTCCCTGGGGTAACTCCCGCACTCGATGGGAGATGGAGGCTCATGGCGAGTTCTCTCTCGAGGGCTGCGTCGAGATGGCCTGGATCATGGGTCTCATCAAGAACCACAACGGTCCTATTAAGGGACAGCCCTACGCTGGCTGGGTTGACGCCAAGACAGGCGAGCCTGTTGATGACAAGGACGTAAAGCAGAAGTACGAGAAGTTCATTCTCGAGCACTCGGGTATTCGTCTGATTGAGCCCGAACTGTTTGAGGGCTACGACCCCAACAAGAAGCAGCTGCTCCACGAGGTTGTCATTGAGGAGGATCTCGAGCCTTTTGAGGCCTCCAAGGAGACTGCCGACGAATTCAAGCGCGAGCATGGTGACAAGGTCGAGGTCTTTGAGATTCCCGACAGTGGCGAGTACATTATTCGCTTGAGGAAGGGTGCTTCTCTCTGGATCCCCAAGGCGCTGCGTTTCGACCGCCTCGTTGCAGGCCAGATCCCCACTGGCTGGGACCCCAAGCGATACGGTATTCCCGAGGACATTGTCTCCCAGGTCGACCCTGTCACTCTCTTCCTCCTCGTCTCCACCGCCGAGGCTCTGCTCTCTTGCGGTATCACCGATCCCTACGAATTCTACAAGTATGTCCACGTCTCTGAGGTCGGTAACTGTGTTGGTTCCGGTATGGGTGGTGCTGCTGCCCTCCGTGACATGCATCGCACTCGCTTCCTCGACCAGCCTGTCCAGAACGACATTCTCCAGGAGTCCTTCATCAACACCATGGCCGCTTGGGTTAACATGTTGTTGATGTCCTCCTCTGGACCTATCAAGACTCCCGTCGGTGCTTGCGCCACCGCTGTTGAGTCCGTTGACGTTGGTTACGAGACCATCATGGAGGGCAAGGCTCGTGTGTGCTTCGTCGGTGGTTTCGATGACCTTGGTGAGGAGGGCTCTTACGAGTTCGCCAACATGAAGGCCACCAGCAACACCGTTGATGAGTTTGCCCATGGCCGCACTCCCAAGGAGATGTCTCGTCCTACCACCACCACCCGAAATGGATTCATGGAGTCTCAGGGTTGTGGTGTTCAGGTCATCATGACAGCTAGGCTGGCCCTTGACATGGGTGTCCCCATTCACGGTATCATTGCTCTTACCACCACCGCCTCCGACAAGATTGGCCGCTCCGTCCCTGCTCCCGGACAGGGTATGCTCACCACTGCTCGTGAGCACCCTGGCAAGTTCCCTTCGCCTCTGCTTGACATCAACTACCGTCGCCGCCAGATTGAGCGCCGGAAGAAGCAGATTAAGCAGTGGCAGGAGTCTGAGCTTGAGTACGTTCATGACGAGATTGATGCTATGAAGTCTCAGGGCGGCGCCTTTGACGAGAAGGAGTACGCTCAGGACCGCTTCGCTCACATCGAGAAGGAGGCTGCTCGACAGGAGAAGGAGCTCCTTCGCAGCATGGGCAACAACTTCTGGAAGAGTGACCCCAGCATCGCTCCTCTTCGTGGTGCCCTTGCTACCTGGGGTCTTACAGTCGACGATATCGATGTCGCCTCTTTCCACGGAACCTCCACCAAGGCTAACGACAAGAACGAGTCCAATGTTATTTGCCAGCAGCTCCGCCACCTTGGCCGCAAGAAGGGCAACGCTGTTCTGGGTATCTTCCAGAAGTACCTCACTGGTCACCCCAAGGGTGCTGCCGGTGCTTGGATGCTGAACGGATGTCTCCAGGTCCTCGACTCTGGTCTCGTCCCCGGCAACCGCAACGCCGACAACGTCGACCCTATCATGGAGCAGTACGACCTCATCGTCTACCCCAGCCGAAGCATCCAGACCGATGGCATCAAGGCCTTTTCCGTCACCTCTTTCGGTTTCGGTCAGAAGGGCGCTCAGGCGATTGGTATTCACCCCAAGTACCTGTTCGCCACCCTTGATGAGAAGACCTACCTGGAGTACTGTGCCAAGGTTGAGTCTCGTCAGAAGAAGGCCTACCGCTACTTCCACGACGGTTTCATCAACAACAAGTTGTTCGTTGCCAAGACCCACGCTCCCTACACCGACGAGCAGCTCAGCACCGTGTTGCTGAACCCTGACGCCCGCGTCAGCGAGGACAAGAAGTCGTCTGAGCTCAAGTACTCCCCCGACTTCATGAAGAAGTCGGAGAAGGTTGTCTCCTCGGCTAAGGCCAAGGAGACTGAGCAGGTCATGGAGGCCCTTGCCCTAAAGGTGGCCAACAAGAACAGCCAGGTCGGCGTTGATGTTGAGGACATTTCGGCCGTCAACATTGAGAACGACACTTTCGTTGAGCGAAACTTTACCGCCAATGAGATTGCCTACTGCCGTCAGGCTCCTAGCCCCCAGAGCTCTTTCGCTGGCCGCTGGAGTGCCAAAGAGGCTGTCTTCAAGTCCCTGGGTGTCGCTAGCCAGGGTGCCGGCGCTGCCATGAAGGACATTGAGATTGTCAAGGGAGAGAATGGTGCTCCTACTGTTTCTGTAAGTTCCCTTTTCGATTATGAAAGCAAACGACACGACGCTAACTAGTTTCTAGCTCCACGGTGAGGCTTCTGCCGCTGCCAAGAAGGCTGGTGTTAAGGACATTACCCTGTCCATCTCGCACTCGGACAGCCAGGCCATTGCTGTGGCTGTTGCCAACTTTTAAGATGCTTAAGAGGAGGAGGAGTATGTACATTTTTAGTAATGTGGGCTTTGTAACGGGCGTTTTGATGAATATCTGTTTCGATATATTTTCTTGCGCATTCTGATGACGTATATGGGTGGTCATGGTTGACCTTGCTAGGCCTGTGGTGCTGATAGAAATCAGCATGGGATAGACCAAGTAGAATGATTTATGCTCAGAATAGACCTTTTTTGGTGTTTCAACCTCGAACCATGACTGTAATGAGTGTAGGTCCAGTTGAATGTTTGTGAATTAATGCATTACCAGCTGAAACTAGATCCCAGCAACCTGGTACTGAACCGGTTATGAACTTACCTGGGTACTCAGTTATCATTAGGACATTCCCCATTATCATATATCGTGGCGGCCAGTTTTAATAGCAACTCCACAACCGTATCACGCTCGTTCAGTTATGCCGTTACATGTTATACACAGTAAACAGAGCTCAGCAATTCACTCTCAGAGTCATGGCCTGCCTTTTGCTTCTTATAACTTGTCTAGAGTCAGTCCTGGATTTTGGCACCCGTCTATAGGGTAAACTCCCAGGAGTTGAGTCCAGAGGTGTTGATACGATACCAGAGGGACAGGTCCCTTCTCTATTGGGTATCAAACACTCTCTTCTTATGAGGGGATCAAGGTATGGCCGCTCATAGCTGTACATGCGGAGGATATCGTTGCAAATTATACCAGAAATCTTATTGACCTCGTCCACGGCCACGGCCTCTACCACCACCACGGCCACGACCTCGGTCACCACCCCGTCCGCCGTGATCTCCCCTTGATTGACCACCTCGTCCACCTCGGAAGCCTCCTTGCTGACCCTTCTGCGACTCGCTGACCTGGTCGATGATCTCGTCGGGCACTCTCAAGTATTTGATCTATTCGTCGTCAGCGCCGTTTCTTGCCGCATGCATGCGCAAACCGCAGGACTCTCATGACGTACGTTGTTCCCCTTGACGTAGACTTCTGGTAACCGCACGAACTTGTCTCCCTCCTGTATTCCATCCGTTAGCGTCCTGCCTATGAAGATAACGCCCTTGCGACGTGGGTGCGCGTACAGGACTCGTCTGCACGACCTCCTTGAGCGTAATGTTCATCCATGTATCGCAGGAAACCAGATGTCCGTTGAGAGTTTCGCCGTTCTTCAGCTCGACCAGCATGGGGTGGCCTTGGGCCGCGTTTAGTAGACCGAGGGGTAGCTATGTTTGGAGAGGGAGCTGGTTAGCTTCTGCTGGACACTGCGCGATGCGCTGGCAAGAGGAAAATGAGTGAAGGCTTTGGTCGCCCTGCGAAGTTAGCGCCGATGAGACATGTGAACGTACCATGGTGTCGGGGTTGCGCCAGCGGCTGTATGATGTATGATGCGCGCGCTGGAAACGGAACGTTGAGAATCGAACAGCTCAGTGGAGCGGATTCTCGGTGAGTCCAAGGTGAAAGGTGGGAGGGAGATGGCGGCTGCGCGCGGCTATCGCCTCTCCAGTTACATAACCTCAGTTTAGCGATGCGCGTCCCAGGAAGATGACGGAAGTTTTCCGCCCATGCAAGGTACAACAAGATTTCCGAGCTTCCCAAAGCACCTCACTCCTTGGACAATTAACCAAAGTCTTTGGAAACCATGCGCCGCCCGCAATTGGTATACGATGGGCTTTGGCGCTGCCTGTGCCCGGCATTCAACGAACATGCCTTGCCCAGGGCTCTCAATGCTTCATTTCTTTTACAACCGGTGCAACCAACCTCGCGCCGAAGACGACCTCGGAACGCGAATATAGTCCAACGTCGTCGATATAAAACCAACGCACTCGAGAAGCAACCCCCCCCCGTCAAGATGCAATCACTCGATTCATTCTTCCAGACAATCGAGACACGACGTAACGCCTCTCCCACCAGCGCTAACCCGCTGCTCCAATTATCGTCTCCGAACCTGGAGAACGCATCGGTGGAGGCTATCATCACGGCACTCAGAACTCTGCAGACACCAACCAAAGATGGAAGTGTTGGCAAAGTACCGAACCGACACATGAGAATTGTTCATCTGGTCAAGTTTCTTGTCAAGAAACGGGAATATCCTCTTGATTCTTTTGTCTACGAGTGCATGATGGATGCCATGACAGACCCCAAGGGCTCAGCGATGGGCATCCGCAAGCTGCTGGGCGATATGGCGTCTGAGAACATTCCTCCTACAGCCGCCCTATGCTACAGCGCCTTGGAAGCTTTGACTGTTCATCCTGACTACGTCATGCGCCAAGAGGTGATCGAGATGATGCACAAGTACTGGTACGAATTTACCGTATCCGCCAAGCAGAACATCGCTGTGGGAATGCTTCGGGACGGCCAGTATGAGCTGGCCTTGGCTAGATTAACGGAGCTCCTAGAGAGCAAGGGCCGAGTCGACCTCTGGGTCTACGACGTCTTCATCGTGGAGTTTGGCCGGGTGAGCTTTTTTGACGAGATGCTTCAGCTGCTCCAGCGGAGAAAACGCGCCAAAGGCACAGACGATGCCTTCAGAAATCTCCTCTACCATGCTTTGGATCTTTTCAGCCAGGCATACCACCATCAAGGAACGACTTTTGCGTGGGATTGTACAGTCAGGAACTCCTTACACAACCCCTCCAATGCCACTCTCGAGAGTGTTCTGGGAACTGCGGCGAGGCATGGCGATAAGGCTTTAGCGGATGAGGCTCTCAATATTCTATCTAGCCGCGGAAGAATCCTCCAGGAACATCACGAAGCTCTTGTTGATGCTTTCGCTAATGGAGGAGATGTGGCGGGCGCGTTCAACACGTTGGCTGTGATGGAGAAAAACGGTCTGCGCCTGCACCGAGGAAGCACCAGAGCTATCTACCAGGCGCTGAAGAGGGATCCCAAACGTGTCGACGAGGCAGCTTCCCTTCTAGCAGAATCGCATAAGGAGGGCCAAGTTCCATTGCAGGCCGTTGCGGTCACAATCGAAGCCATGGCCCAGACCCGTGGCTCAGAGGCTGCCATGCCTCTATTCCACGACACTTACTTCCTTAGTGGCAAACGTCCCGATTATATCATATTGAGGGAGTTGATTTACCACAGCACAGAACTCGAGACGAAATACGCTCTTGCCAAGGACTACAAAGTCATGGTTCTCAGGGCCGAGCAGAGACCAAAGGAGGCCATTAAGGTGTACGACATAATGATTCCGGCTTGTGCGGAAACGGGCGATTTTGACCTTGCATTCGAGCTTGCGAACAATGCTATGACTGTGACTACGGAGAAAGGCAAGGAGGACTCCAAGCTATGGCGGGCCGCGGGGTGGGTCGAGCCTCTTGTCGATCTCGCTCTCCAGGCGGAGGATGCTCGCGTGTGGCCGATAGTGGACGAGTTAGACCGGGGTGACGATGCTCCAGCTGAGATGATACGGCTGGTGCTTCAACGAAGCCGCATGGGAGGCAGGCCCAAGCAGGCTCACGTAACGCCGACCGTGGACGAGCCAGGCAGAAGCGACGAGAGCCCGGATGAGATGTTGCGGCCAGTCCGTGAACAACGCCGTATGGACTGAACTGAAATGCCAAGGGCCGGGAGAGCCAGTGCGAAGAGCATGCCCCTGACCACGAAAGCACATAAGAGAGCGAGGCCGTACACCTCGCGACTTACATGGTTAGCTCAGCAGCCGGCAACCTCGGGACCAGTCAACTACGGAGATGCAGGATAATATGCTGTTCTGATCATCATGTGCCAACGAAGCTCTCTCTATGAGAGTGAATGACGTGATAGGCATAATGGCAGGCACCTTTACACCAGTTAGCTACGCGACTCCGACACAATGGGCCCTATCTTATGCTTATCGAGTAAGCCATATCCGAGCTTTCCGGTGATCTGGAGCCTGGTAAAGTTCTTATTCATATGTGCAGCGGGCGTCGATCACTGTCAGCGGGCGGGCTGGCAGGCAGTCGGTGCCAATCAGGCGTCCTCAAGTCATGACGGAAGTGCGCACGCTATGCTCCACCGTTATGAGGATTGTGTAGGGGAAGAGTAGAATAGTGAGTGGTACTTGATTACGCCGTGGAGAAGAGTGCGGTCGGTCCAAGGAGCCGTGGCCGAGCTGACGGATGAAGATGCAGTCAAGTGACTCACGGAAGGCCCCCATTGAAAAGACTTTGACTCGCGTTAGCTTCATGCCATTTATTCTCAAGAATCAAGAGCAACATCCGCGATCTATGACTTGGTCTGTGGTGAATGCTCCCTGCCGCCTTGGCATTGCGGCTCGTCTGTGGAGAATGCCGGGGCGGCTGCGGCGCAACGTCAACACCGAGGGTGATTAATCAGGGGAGCCAGTTGCCCGATTGGGTAACTTGGACTCCGGGACTATCGGCCGATTTCAAAGCTTGCTAAGCTTTGCTTTGCGGGCCTCGACAACGATAACGTCCGTGGCGTAACAACATTTGGCAAGTGATTGGCATAGGAGGAGCCAAATGATTTAGCGCCGATGCGAGAAGAAAAAGAGGTAATGTAACAGATTCCGAGGTGAAAGGCAAGGCCAAAGCTTCGGCGGCATCTTTGAGAGAGCGGTAACCGAAGGGTGAGGAATTCGTCGTCAGAGAATGTGTTGGCAGTCAACGTGCAGAGTATGAAGTGTGAGAAGCCATGGCCGTTGAAGAGCAGCACAAGGATATAGGTGGGATGAGGCTTATCGTCGTCATCCAAAAGCCACAACTAAGATGTTGCTCCCAAGTTGTGAGCATCGATGTGTTAGTGCTCACGCATCTACACACACCAGATCGAGATCTCAACGACACAGCGCATCAAGCAACTTAGTGCATCCATACATGCTCGCATAGTGACTGTAGTCATTCCCCTACGACTCTGGGGGAGACAGACTACATAGTCTAGCATGCGGAGATAAGTCTAATGCGACCAACCAGCAGCACACAGCTCGTCTCGCGTCAGCGTCAGCCCTAAACTCCAATCATGCCTAGACTGCGGTATTCCCATTCGATACTGGTGAAGCAAGGGGACTCGCTAATTTCTCTGAAACCAAGGTTTGCATTTGCAATCCTGGCAGTCGAGTAATCCGAAGCTTCAAGCTCATTGATGAGTACCGAGCTCCGAGCACGCCTACACCCCGGATTGGTAATTGGGGATATAGTGGCTTGCTTACTACTGTACAGTAGGGCCAAGGAGCGATTACGAATGAGGGCTGCATGGCTTTTTTCGCCTATTCGTACTTACTCTAACTCCGAGCCTCTCGATCTGTATGTAGCGTCTCGGATGGGTCGCGAGGATGGAGCTTGATTACCCAGCAGGCGATGTGCGAGGGCCGTGGGCGGGCTGACGGATGGATGGGTATAAGATGCAATGCCATCTCATCTCGAAGAATGGACGCTTGTTTGGAACGAGGCAAACTGAACAAGCTTGAAGGCTTAACAATATCCCATCTCAGCAACTCAACAGCAGCACAAATGGCAGACATAATCCGAGACGCCCCTCTGGGGCAACTCGTCCGCTTCCTCACCCGCAACAAGTACTTCAAATACCCCGAAGAAAAGGCCGACTTCAAGCTCCCCGACCCCTGGATCGTCCTCATGAACAACCCGGACGCCATCGTCGAAGAAATGTTCCCCAGCGCAGGCAACGCAGGCGGCGTCGGCTCGTCAGCCTCGTCCACCGTTGCCGCAGACGCAGACCTAGACGAGAACCCAGAGGCCAAGGAGAAGCCCAAGCCCGAGCACGACGAGGACATTGAGCGTGTCGGTTCCCGTTCCCGTTCCCGCCCGCTGAGACTGCAGCGCACGCGCTCGACGCAGGAGACGCAGGCTTACACGGCCGATCGACTCCGTGCGGATGAGGAGCATGATATGGAGAAGGTCAAGTCTATCCCCGTGGTGCCCAGGCGGACAAAGGACGGAACCATCCTCGTGGATTGGTACTACAGCGACGATGCAGAGAACCCGCACAACTGGAAGAACAGCAGGAGGGCCAGCATTGCGACCATCATCTGCGTGTATACCTTCGTCGTGTACACTTCGTCAGCCATCTACACCTCCTCGACCGAGGGCGTCATGCGCGCCTTTGGTGTAAGCCAGCTCAAGGCCACGCTGGGTCTGGCGCTCTATGTCCTCGGCTACGGCATCGGCCCTCTCCTGTTCTCGCCCCTGAGCGAGATTCCTCGCATCGGCCGCAACCCCGTCTACATCGTCACCATGTTTCTCTTCGTCATCATCTCCATCCCCACGGCCTTCGTGGGCAACTACCCGGGCCTCATGGTCCTGCGTTTCCTGCAGGGCTTCTTTGGCTCGCCGTGTCTGGCCTCGGGCGGTGCGTCGCTCGGAGACATGTACAGCTTCATGGCCCTGCCTTATGCCTTGATGGCCTGGGTCGCTGCCGCGTACTGTGGACGTAAGCATCCCCTATTGCCATTGCCTTGTCATTGCTGCTGCAACTGCTGACTCTGTTCTATAGCTGCCCTCGGCCCCCTCCTCAGCGGCTTCGCTGTGCCCGCCAAGAACTGGCGCTGGTCTCTGTACGAGAGCATCTGGGCCTCTGCTCCCGTCTTGATCCTCATGTTCATCCTCCTCCCCGAGACGAGCGGCGCCAACATCCTGCTCCGTCGTGCGAAGCGTCTGCGCAAGCTCACGGGCAATCAGAGCTTCATGTCCCAGAGCGAGATTGACCAGCGCCACATGAAGGTCTCGGCCATTGCCATCGATGCTTTGATCAAGCCCATGGAGATCACCATCAAGGATCCCGCAGTCATGTTCGTGCAGATCTACACGGCTATCATATACGGCATCTACTATTCTTGTGAGTGTCACTCCAGCTCTCTACTCTATCCGAGTCTCGATTTGCTGACTTGTATCCAGTCTTCGAGGTCTTCCCTCGTGTCTACCCCGTCTACTATAACATGAATCTCGGCGAGATTGGTCTCGTCTTCCTCTGCGTCCTGGTCTCATGCCTGATCGGCATCGGCATCTACCTCGCCTACCTCTACTATTACGTGGATCCTCGCATCGCCAAGCGCGGCTGGCCCGTCCAAGAATTTCGCCTTGCTCCCGCTCTCATTGCCTCCATTGGCCCTACCATCGGCCTCTTCATCTTCGCCTGGACCGCTCGTGAGTCGATTCACTGGATCGTCCCGACCATCGGCATCACCATCTACGGTGCTACCGTCTTCATCGTCATGCAGTGCATCTTCATCTACATCCCGCTCAGCTATCCCATGTATGCTGCTAGTCTGTTCGCCGCAAACGACTTCTTCAGAAGTGCGCTTGCTTGCGGCAGCGTGCTGTTCGCTCAGCCGCTGTTCGACAACCTCGGCGTTGCCAAGGGCACGAGTCTTCTTGGTGGACTGAGTGTCATTGGTATAATTGGTATCTGGCTGCTGTACTACTATGGCGCTAAGCTGCGATCTCTCAGCAAGTTTGCTGTCTATGAGCCTGTGGAATAAGTGCAACTGGATATCCTCGAGCCCAGCTGCCATTGAACAACCATGATACAAAAGGAAGAATGGATGGAGCTGGAAGCATTGTGACGGAAATACCATGCAAGGGATGCAAACCAAGTTGGAGGATATAGTTAATTTGATAGCTGATAATGAGGATGAGTTTGAAGCAATGCACGCGCCCTACGATACCATTCCGCACACGAAGTGAAGTGATCAAAATTCAATAGACATAACAATTCGCAACGTCCGATCCCGGCTATTCCGGTGGGTATCTCTAGACATGATTAAATCAAGTCAAACATTGATCGAGCATCCGTGCAGCTTGCCTTTCTCCGAGTAAACCGTATTGCTCTGAACCATGCATCTGTTTTCATCACCTAAAGCAATTTCCCATCTTGATTGTCAAACCGTAGATATGCCTCGACTCCGAATTTTACACGCCCGACCAGGGCTCATAGTTGTAGCCAGACGGTTGGCTTCCGGGGTTGGTGGAGTTGTTGTGCGTGTTTTGGAAATACCAGCCTGATTGCTGGTTAGCTGCCTGACCCTGGCCCTGTTGGTGAGTTGGCCCAGAGTATGGCGCGTAGTTCTGCTGTTGTTGCTGGTTGTAAGAGTTACTGCCAGCCCGAGAGTGTTGTTGCGTGGTTCCGCGCATGCTGAAGTTCTGACGAGAGGCCGGGACTGGCTTTGAGGATGTCGGCTGCGAATATGCCGGTTGGGGAGGATACGAAGAATTGCTGCTGTAGGAACGATCGTTGCGCCCCGAGGAACCAGCCCACTGGTTTGCCGAGGTAGTGGACTGGTAAGAAGTGCTCAAAGTTGAGGGCGTCCCTGAAGCCATTGACATAGCCGGCTGCTGACTTGCTGCAGTGTTGGTGTTGCCGTATCGGCCAGAGTCGTAGCTAGAGGTACTCGTCATCTGCGTTGTATCATGATGAGTAGTTTGCCGAGTGCTTCGTGGTTGTTTCAAATCAGGAGGAGGCTGGTAGCCTCGCGTCTGATCCCTAACAGGGGTCCGAGACTGGTTTCGCTGGCTCTGCCTAGAGGAAGTGCGAGGAACAGCAGCCTGTTGGTAGGGAGATTTGCGAGCCTGCGCCATCATGGCGGCGCCAGCTACCGGCGACTGACGGGGCTGCTGCATTCCCTCTGCAAGCTGTCCTGGATCTCTGGCAACGCTTTGGTTCACCTGCCGTGATCTCTGACTGTTGGAGCGAGAATATGCCATTTTCGGCGAGACGGATGCCATACTCGTCGCCGGCATGTCACTGTTAGCGCTCTGGGCCCAGTCCGATAGTCGAGGGTTCACAGCAGGGACATCTTGCCCGCTGGAGTGCCCAGGCTCAGAAGGAAGACTTCGTCGCGTGTTGTTGCTGGAGCCGATCGCTGTCCATCGTCGGGTCTCAACAGGAGCAATTGTCTCGGTTGCAGTCGGGGCTGGTTGATGATCCATTAACTGGGTTACTTCCGGCATCCCCGTGTTATAGGTTTGCCTCTGTGGCATTACCAGCCTTGGATCCGTGGTCATGGACGGCTGCGTATTGTTGGAGTATGCGTCCGGTTGAGGCAAAACCAAGCCTGAGCCAGGTTGAAAGTAGCTGTTCTGGGGAGCATGGAGGTCTTGGGGCGCGGTGTCCGTGCTCGTGGTGACCATGTTTCCAATATTCATCTGTGGATATGAATAGTCCTGCGCGGCATCTTGCTGGACGTCCTCCTCCTGGTTGGGGGCCTCTCCCTCGGCATCCTCCTGTTGTTCTTCCTCCTCCTCCTCCTCCTCCTCCTTTTCATCGTCTTCTACAACGATGGTTTCGGACTTCTTCTTCCTATTCCTTGGCTTTTGGGGCGCATATTCGCACGCAGCGCCTTGGGTTGTACATTCAGCACAGGTGGGCCTCTCTCGCGGACACTTCCTCAATGTTAATTTCATGTCTCAGGCGACGCTCTGTATGAGAATGCTTACCTTAGTCTTCCGAACTTTGCAGAGGAAGCAGGCTGTCCGGGATTTGGCCATCTTCTTCCTCTTGCCAGATTTCCAGGTATCTTTGGTATTTGCAGGAGTGGCATCCACCCCAGTGCCCGTAACTGGTGCCTCAGTATCTGTGTCCACGTTACTCTGGGCGCCTGACTGAGGCACAAGCTCCTTAGTAGTCATAGGTCCGGATAGAGTTGTCTGACTGCTCTGAGTAGAAGCGGATGCGTTCGTCTGAGCAGAGCCCTCCCTGTTGCCGGGATGGACGATTCGCAAGCGCTCTGCGCCGTACTTGACGAGCATGCTCAGTGACTCTCGCTGAAGTTCCGGTGCCTGGTTGGAAAAGATGCCGAACTGCTTGGCTGACAGCGTAGGTGGGTCCACACCCGCGCTGCTGAGCATCGTTAGAGCTGCCTCTCGTCGACGTGCTGCCTCAGCTGCCGAGACATTGACCGGGAAGGTGACTGAAGCAGGAGCCCGGCCGCCAGCCTTCTGAGCCGCTGCGCCATTGGTTGTGGCACGCGCGTCATCTCCCATCAGTCCCTGCGGATAACCATTGAATCCTTGTTGGTTCTGTTCAGAGTTGGCTTGGGCCTGTTCGTCAGTAGAGTAAGAAGGGCCAGGTTGAGCTTGTCCATCGACGGGCGACGCTCCAGGATGATCTGGAGGAATCATGGGCCCATCTGGCGGAAGAGTAGGCTGGGCTGCGCCATTGTTCTTCTTCTTCCGTTTCCGAGGGTTTCCGTTCTCATCCTGGGCCTTGATCGAATCTCGCTTCTTCCTCTCCTTCTTCTCACCCTTTGGTTTTTTAGGTGTCTTTTCTTTTGCCTTTTGTTGCTGTAGTTTCTGAGCGCCTGAGCCCAGCTGACGCGGTGTGGGCTTGAAGTGCTCTGCAAGCTGAGCGACTGTCTTGTGGAGGGGAGTATGATCGTATTTGACCGTGATGGCACGACTGTTGCGGTTGAATGCAATAGTGACGGACCCGCGGCAATCAAAGGCAGGTCGAGCTAGGTAGGCGCGTCAATGGGATGGTCGTTTCAACCGAATATTCTGAACTTACCATGCAGAACCGGGTCTGGTTCTCGCTGACTGAACTCGCCCACGATTGTCTTGGTTGGGTTCTTCGCAGTCTGTCGGCTCCATTGCTGATACGAATCCTTGCACAGATACGTAAATGTCCAGCCCTGTGGCCCGCGCGACACCTCTCGAACAGCCCAGGTGCTTCCATCTGTCAAACTGACGATGGAGATGATATGTTTTGCGACGGATCGCTGAAGTGCTGGGTCATCGTGCGGTTGATTCATCAGCGTGTCGTTGGGGAAAACAGCACGCGATAGTTGCCCTCCACCCTGATCAGTAGGCAGACTCATGGACTGCGCTCCTCCCATCGACAGATCGATGTTGTTGAGATTCTCGAGCGCCCCGTTCTCGGACTCGGAAACAGGCAGCTGGAAGCGGACCGTGGCCCGTAGCTCGAGGGAAGTCGATACATGTTCCGCACGGTTCGGCGTCGTCTTAGAATCAAGAATGCCGCGGAGTTGAAGCTGCAGCTCCTCAACGGAATCGCATTGCGGGTTGTTGGACGCGGCATGCGTTTGCGCGCCAAGATTGAAGCTCGCGAGGAAGTCGGTCATGACGGAGCTGGAGCGTCGCGCGCGGGTCTGGCAGTACCGAGCTAGACGGAGCAGCCTAGAGAGGTACTCATCTGAGCCTGGCTCCTGCTGAGGTGATGAGCTGGCGAGAGTGGACGATGGGAGGTTGTGGGGAGTTGGCGTTGACAGGCAGCTAGAACGCTTCGCGAACGCGAGTGGTGGGTTGGTGGAGAAGACATGGGTGTAAATAGGCGGCTCAGCCTGGGGCTTGGTGGGTGTGCACTGAGCATCACCCTCGCCGCCACTACAACTAGAGTGTGGCGTGGGGATAGCGGCCGCCATATCCCGTCACCGACTGCTGTTATTATCTATCTTAAGTACGACATAAACAAGTAGTAACAGAATATTTGTTTGAGGTTGAAGATGGTTTTTGGAAAAGATATTTCTTAACCTTACGTAAGATTGAAGGAATGTGAGGTTGGAATTCGTCGGCGTAGTGAGAAGATGCCAAAACACATCGACAGTGAATGACGGACAATACGTGTCATGACAATAGGACCGCGAACGCTCAGAGTTCAATCAGATCAATCGGGTGGCCAGGCTGAATAGACTTATCAAACAGTCACGAACTTGAGAGACCAACTACCTCGCATAGAACACCAGAAACGCCAGCCAGCTCAACTGCCAGCTAAGGCTTATATAAATACACATACGTTCAACCATCGAAGGCCACGTCCTACGAGTTTTCTTCCACCCACTGCTCAACTCTCTCAATCAGCTCAATCTTCCTGCCAGCCGTACTCATGCCTTTGGCACCTAACAAATCTCTGAGTTGCACCACCGTCATCTTGGTGATGCCACCGCCGTCGATCGCGGCCTTCAGCTGGGCAGCAGTAAGCGATGAACCAGACGGTTTCTCCGATGTGCCTCTGGTCTTCTTCGCCGGTTTATCGGCACCCTCGTCATCTGCCTCGCGCTTGGTTGACTTGACACTAGAGACTTTCCCGGCCTCTTCTTCCAGAGTCTCGGACCAATCTTCCAAGTAACCACCAGAACGTTTGCTGATGGCTTTGTACTTGGGCTCCGTTGCATCCTCGGCATTTTCAGGTACCTCTTCTTCCAGCGCTAAGGCCTGGAGGATCTTGTAGTGCCATTGCAACGCGGGATTCGGGTACTTGGACGGGTTGTACATGGCTTTTGGGAGCTGAAGTTGCTGTACAATGGTCCTCATTTGTGTCTTGAGCTCATCAGAGCTTCGTAATACTTCGCTCGGCGGGTTGACGTTTCTTAAATCGTCCTGGAATGGCAGAGGATAAATCCAAAGACCCGCGGGTAGATACGGTGTTCCCGACTCATCATCAGACCGTTCCCTAGAGGGGATGATGGCTGCAAGCATCGGTTGCGCGTTTGATCGAGTGATACACCATGCGATGCCAATCTTGTCGTCTTTGAGCAGCTTTTGCCACAGGGCAGTAAAGACTCGCGTCGATCCGACGTAGTCCTCTTCACTGGGGAAGATGAAGGTGGACTTCTTGACACTCGCCCATATGGGGAGCTGGCTCCGCAACTTAAAGCCAATGATGCGAATGATTGGCGAACCAAAGTCCTTCAGTGACTTTTGTTCCTCTGGAGTGAAGTAGACATATTCGCCGCCGAACTTGTATGCCTTTTTCGTCTCTCCCTTCTCGACAGTTCTCGCGCTGTCCTCGGCAATTTTTGTGGTTTCACCTGCAGCAATCTGCGGCTTTTCGCCATCCAGCCAGATGTAACAAGTTCGGGCTGGGGTTTGACGATGGACAATATTATACCCCTTGACGGAGATTCGCAACCCGGGGGCGATCTCGAAGGGCAGATTTGAGAAGAGCGCTCGTTTCGCGGTTTGCTTCGAATTGACATTCGAGATGAGCGAGCTGAGCAGGGTCAACCCGTCTCCAGATTTAGAGGCCCGAATCTCAGACATATTGGCCTCGCCAACAGGGTCGCGGTAAATAATATCCTTCTATTATTAGCCGTTGTGGCAGTGTCTTGAGGGCGAATCTTACATCATAAAACTTGCTTAGGTCGAACTTCTTGTCTTCTCGAGTAATTGGGAAAAGATCGATTATGATACCAAGATCGTACAGATCCTTAGCACGGACGGCCGCTGCTGACCTGGCCTGCTTATCGGCTGCGTGGGGATCGTCGTTGTCGGTTACTATGAACAAGCGACGACTGCCAAAGTTTGCTGCCTTTGTAGTGAAGATCTGGTTTGCGCAGAAGAGTACATTGGACATGCTGACAGTCTCATCTGAGGACGTCAATACCTCGTCCTCGTCCTCGCCGTCCTCAACCAAGGCCTTCAGAGCCTTGACATCCTCTGCCGCGGGAATATCAAGATCGGTGAACAAGTAGCAATGCGGGTAGCCTAGGCCGCTTCGGCCGTCTGGCGAGTCTTGGAACTTGGACTTCTCAGTGCCAAATAGCAGAATGCCCATCATGTCCTTGGGATTGGAGATGATACGCTGCTCCATCAAATGGTAGGCACATTTTAACGCCGCCTGCACGGGGCTGTCACGATCCGCCTTCTTAGAGGCCGAAGGTGGTGGCGGCTCCAGCATCGTCTTGCTCACATCTATCGCAAGCAAGATGGCGTCCTTTTGCGCCTTGTAGCTCTAAAAGTGGATCAGCGTGTTGAAGGAGATGTAAGAGCTTCTATCAACTTACATTCTCATCAATTTCCTGCTCCTCCTCGTCATCATCCTCTCGACGCCAATCTTTTTTGTTTTCTGCCATGGCTAAAGTTGTTTGTTGTTTATCGAGGGACGATGGACTTCATTGCACGGGTCAGCTGGAGTTTAAGAGCTGATGAGTGATCCCATCCTAGCGGGCCATAGCTTTAGGCAAACGCGAGCTCGGTGACAGGGGGCGCGACGCCCTGTCGCGAGGTCACGTGCGAAGTAGAGGTAAATCAGATTACCAATTCCATGATTGGCGGGCCAGTTTTGTTGGGGAGTACATCTGTCACCGCGAAGCTTCCGCGGCATCCGAAGGTTCCTAGTAGCAGCCAATACGTCAAGGAAATTTCCGATAAGATGCGTTGCAGGCGATGCCGAGCTCATGGACATGCGTGCATCATCGCTGCCCCAGTTGATCCATATAATATTTCTTGCGCCCCTCAGCTGTTCTTATTACCAACTCTCACACCACTGCCAATTGACCTGATCCTTTCCCTCATTCTTCGCCTTTTCCATCCCGAGCCGATCAATTAATCGTTGATCATGGCTCTGCGACGCTCCGGGGGCCAGCTCTGCAAGGGCATCTCCCAGGCCAGTTCGCATCGGTTTGCGTTGCCCCAGATCGCCAGCCAGAGGCGATACTTAGCCACTCCGGTTCCTCCAGTTACCCAAGATGCTACCGGCTCCAAAGGCCCTACCGCCATGGTCTTTCTCAACATGGGCGGGCCTTCAACTACCGACGAAGTTGGCGGCTTTCTTAGCCGTCTTTTCGTAAGCTGCTACCGGCGTCCCGGTACCGTTCGGATATGCTAACTCTTGCTATAGGCTGACGGTGATCTAATCCCTTTGGGTCGATTGCAGAACTACCTCGGACCTTTGATCTCCAGTCGACGAACTCCCAAGATCCAGAAGCAATACGCTGCCATTGGTGGAGGATCCCCGATTCGAAAATGGTCCGAGTACCAGAACGCCGAGATGTGCAAGATCTTGGACAAGATCTCCCCCGAGACTGCACCCCACAAGCCCTACGTCGCTTTCCGATATGCGAACCCTCTGACGGAAGAGATGTACACGCAAATGCTGAAGGACGGGTTTGGCAATGGCCGCGGTGGTCGCGCCGTCGCATTCACCCAATATCCCCAGTACTCATGCTCAACAACAGGCAGTAGCTTGAACGAGCTCTGGAAGTGGAGGCACAGGCTCGAGGGCAAGACCACCAAAGAGGCCGGCGATGGCAGTATTACGTGGAGTGTAATTGACCGCTGGCCCGTCCACAGCGGCTTGGTCGAAGCGTTTGCGCAGAATATTGAGGCGAAGCTGGCAGAGTATCCTGAAGAACGACGCAAGGACGTTGTGCTACTCTTCTCTGCGCACAGTCTGCCCATGTCAGTTGTCAACAGAGGTCTGTCTGCTCCACTCTGCGCCTAGGTGATGAGATCGGCTAACGTGATATCTAGGTGACCCGTACCCTAGCGAAGTCGCGGCGACTGTCTATGCCGTTATGCAGCGTCTCAAGTTCTCGAACCAATACCGGTTATGCTGGCAGTCCCAAGTTGGTCCATCCGCCTGGTTGGGACCTCAGACCTCGGATAGCGTGGAGGCATACATTGCCAAGGGTCAGAAGGACCTTGTGCTTATCCCGATCGCTTTCACGTCGGATCATATCGAGACTCTATACGAGCTAGACCAGGAGGTTATTGGTGAGAGTGGTCACGCCGATACTGTCAAGCGAGCAGAGTCATTGAACGGCAGCCCGGTGTTCATCAATGCTCTGGCAGACATTGCCAAGGCACATCTCGCAGAAAACCAGGCTTGCTCAGCGCAGATGGGGCTTCGATGCCCTGGCTGCAAGAGCGAGAGGTGTCTCGAGTCGAAGCGATTCTTTGCGAGTCAGCAGGCTGGCCTCGTTTAGGAGAGGTGGGTTATGTATCCACGACATAAAGTAATATCTGCGAACGGTTTTGTAGTTCGCGAAGATACTGTATTATAGCTCTGCTGTGAGCCAGAGCGTTGTGTGTAATCAAAATAAGGTCTTTCAGGGCAGGACCGGTTGGTCCCGGGTCAATAGGGGGTTATTGATCTGTATAGATATTCTACGCCATCAATGCGATGGAATTGTTCCTTTATTCTCTGCTATGGGCCACGCTTCCGTTGTTGAGATGCCGAATATTAGTGGTCGGATCACCTTACACACAATTGGAAACGTAGACCCATGATCCAGTATTCAAGGGATCGATAAGCTAGTCACTGACTACCTAGCCATGTCTAGGAATGTCTGCTGATTTCAACATGATGGTAATCGGTGAGCTGTTAGGCGTGCATGATTTACCCTGTACGATACGGTTGCTGTGAGTTTCAACTTTGCCACCTACAGGAGTGATCAATTAGCTTATATTCCATAAGTACCCAGTTCATTAGCATACCGGTTCTAGCCTAGGTACGAAGAAGCTCCCGTCAATACTCTGTATGGCACATTGTGGCATAATAAGCTCTCGATATGATTACGCCTCCGACCCTGCAACGACTTCCACCTCAGTACGTACACGGGAGCATCAACGTCAACCACGAGCCTGCAAGCCCCGGGGGACCTATCCATTCCCACATGATGACCTGAGCTTTCTACATGACCCTGTATATTTTTTATGAATGCGGAGGAGGAGGGTAGGTTTGTAGTGACTTCTCCATGCCAACTTCCAGCACAAAGATCACAGTAGGTAAGTATAGAGACTACTGGAGTACGTATTGTGCTGCTAAACCACCAAAGTAGTCAATGCGTCATACGCTGGTGTTCTTATCGTGCTCTGATATTTATCGGATATAATTGGCATGGAAAACCAGTAGTTATCTCATGCCGCCTGGAATGCGATTGTAAGTCGCTAGCCTGCCGCTTGCCTCCCTTATTTTGTATACCAAAATTACCCACAACTGAGGAAAGAATCGGCAACTTAATACACAACACGAGCCACACAGCCGAGATGGCGCAGGCCTGCGGTGTACTGCTGGACATGAGTGGGTATCACGTAGACTTGCATACGAATTCGCAGGCATCTGGGTGTGGGCTTTTGAACTGAGGATACGGGCAGACGCCACGAATGGAAGTAAGCTCGCATGACATGTGAAGTTCCGGTGCTCTATGATGCTTCTGATAGACTTAGACTCGCAGTAGTTACCAGCTCCAACTTGGAGTCATTTCTACAGCGTTGAGACGAACGAACATGAAGCATGGAATAACCCTACGATGTGCAGATACTGTAAATGAGACGAGGTTGGCTCACATCGAGTGACGTGGATGGAACCAATGCCATCGAAAGACGGTAGAGTGGCACCCTGGCGAACGCGGCACGCCTGATGGCCTCAACGGGGTCCAGGACCCACCAGGGGAAACAACTTAACGGACGGGAGTTTGGCCGTGTTTGATGTTTGACGGGGAATAAACGAGGGATGAGCGGGCTCTAGCCTCTAGCACAGACGTGGGAGCGGCCGAGGCGCGCCACCTTGGCGATGTCACGTTACCGAGTAAACATTGTAGTTTGCCATGTTTGGAAGACCAGACGACCATCTGTTGGAACAGGAAATACTGTCAAATAGGAGTGTCTCGTGGTCCATGTCTCTTGTTAGTGTTTGAAGTAGCTGCCTCATATCACCCCAGTAGAAGAGCTGCTAACCCCTAACATGGAGTTGACATAAATTTGCCAGAGGTTCTAATTTGGCAGTGGCTGTATGTCTTGCTGTGCCTTGGATCACTTGTCTTTGCAGAGTTGGCTGGACTCTTGTCATGTCTCGCATTGTTGTGTCGTGTCTTGCTAGACATAGGAGAGTCCTGACGTAGATAACTAATCACGAGCATCGTGGATCGAGGACCATGATGAGTGAGACCCTCGTATCACTGCACCAGATTAAGAGGATGCACTTACAGAGTAGAGATAGGAGTATTGCAACCTCCCGGGGCGATGATAATCTCCAAGAACCCAGGTACAATTATGCTCTCAGTGCTTTGGGACGCGACTGAGTGTTGATCAAACAAGTAGCCTGCTCCGTACCTGGCCTGGCATTCCCCTTATTAGAAACGAAGCTCCAAGCTCCGACGCATGGTTGTCAGTGAGAAACCCCGGGCCAAGGTGAGCCATGTTGATGCCGAGCTGTCACGATGGACAGTGGTATTGAAGTGCCGAGAGAACCCGGTGGGCGTGAGTTCTTGAAATCAAGCGGGAACTCTCTATTTTCGCGAGACTGCAGCCCAATGCCCTTCCCCGTCTCACCAGGTACGGGTAATTTGCATAAAGCCTCCCGTCATCAAGCTGGACTCCCTCCCCCAATCTCCCAGTACAGCTGCTATTTAACTAACCCCTGTTCCGCGTCGTCAATTGGACCCGTATCCTTCACAGCCAATCAGCAGAGTTTCTGGAGCACCCTTCAGAGGTCCGCCAGCAGCCCTGCCCGCTAATTCTCCAGAGCTTGCCCCTGGGCCTTGTAAGCTGGGAGTCCACCCCCTGAGTGACTAGTCCCCTTCAGGCATAGCTTGGCCAAACCCCTTTTGTTGCAGGACCAGCCAGCACACTCTGCCCAGGACTGCTCTGCTGGGAGAACAGCACATCAGAATTTCGTCTCCTTGTCGCACCCAAAATTTCCCTTCTTCTCCTCGACTCTCTCTTTTTACCCCCGTTCCTTGCCTCATCATTGCTACTTTCTCTAGATCGCCCTCTATCGCGCGTGAGAGTTGGTCCTGTGTTGAAAGCCCGAGGCCTCCTTCTACTCTTCGTCTTCCCTCGTTTGCGACGCCATTGACACGCGTCTCCTGGCGATTCCAGGTGAGTTGCTGTCCTCGTTCCACCTCCCTACCCCCCGAATTTCACACGATCCTCCGACCTCGAGAAAGCGCGTCCTCGATCGGCTCAAGATCCCCCCGAAAACATATCGCAGAATGCGCCTGTAGTCTGGAGATTTGTGTCGACCGCGGGCCCTTCTTGTTGTCTCGGACGAATCTGTTCACCAAGCTCATATCCGTAGCTGGCATTTCCCCTGACGTAGCTAACCCCCCGACCTTTTAGAACCCGTGCTTTCCTACGAGTCCCTCTACACCGACCGTTCTTGATACATCAATATGGGTAAGATGACTCTTTCTTATTATACGTGCGCATGCCGGCCACATGGCATAGGCGAGAGGCAGAGGTAGAAGGAGGTAGAGGCAGGAGCTCCCTCATCCTGACCACGAGGGCAACCTGGCTCTCGGGAGCTCGATCACCTCCCCAACATCGACCTTCATCTTCCACCAGCACCATCGCTTCTCGATAACCCGACGACATTCGTTCTTCGCCATCTACTCTTTCTTGGGTCTTCTTAGTCCTCTTTTTGGTCTCGAAAGCATTCCTCGGAGAATCAGCTCTTCACCCCAACCCCTGATTTCAGCCATGACATTCGACCTGATCCAACAGGTCAAGGCTCGCACTCGCAGTGTTCAATTCGACAAAAACCTAGTCACTATGACTGCAGGCTCTGCAGGCTCTTCTTCCAAGCCATCCCAAGATTCCAAGAGAGCGAGCAGCCTACCTGTGGGACAGGAGAATCAGAGCCCATCTCCTCCGTCATCCCCTCGCCCTGCAACTATCCGCCATTATCGCAGCATGCTTGATGTCGATGTTCAAGTACCGCCAAAGCTGAGCCCCATGAAGCCCATGACCTTCGATGAGCTATACGTCGACCTCATTCGCGAGACGGCCAGTTCAAATCAGTTTAACCCTGCGAAAGCCGAAACAGAAAAGATGACCAGGAGGGTACTTTCTGGGAATGGCCAACCACGGACCGGGATCTTAAGGAGTCAGGACTCTCCTCTTGCCTCCGCCTTCGCGCTAGAAATAATTATGCCGTCAACTTCCCTGGACAATTTGCTAACTCTTATCAATAGCTTCTCCCGGCAGCGAATCCCCGGCGTTGGCCCCTACTGCCTCGCCCCCTAATGGTGAGCTTCAACTGCTAACCCGTGCTTGCCTGATCTTCTGTACTGACCGCAGTATGTAGTTCCCTCCCAGCCGCCTCCCGCCGCTGATAACAGGAACATTGTTCGGAGAAAGCTCACTGGATATGTTGGTTTCGCCAACCTGCCCAACCAGTGGCACCGCAAGAGTGTGCGAAAGGGCTTTAACTTCAATGTGATGGTTGTTGGTAAGTGAACCCATGGACGATATAGCAGCGGTCATACTAATTTATCATTCTCAAGGTGAATCTGGCCTGGGCAAGTCTACTCTGGTTAACACCCTCTTCAACACCTCCCTGTACCCTCCCAAGGAGCGCAAGGGCCCTAGCCTGGACATCATCCCCAAGACCGTCACCATCCAGTCGATCAGCGCCGACATTGAGGAGGCTGGTGTTCGTCTTCGCCTTACCGTCGTTGACACCCCCGGATTTGGTGACTTTGTCAACAATGACGAGTCCTGGCGCCCCATTGTCGACAATATTGAGCAGCGATACGACTCCTACCTCGATGCCGAGAACAAGGTCAACCGCATGAACATTGTCGACAACCGGATTCATGCCTGTGTTTTCTTCATCCAGCCCACTGGCCACTCCCTCAAGCCTCTCGATATCGAGGTCATGCGACGCCTGCACACCAAGGTCAACCTGATCCCCGTCATCGCCAAGGCTGATACCCTCACTGATGAGGAGATTGCCGCCTTCAAGGCCAGAGTAAGTTGGTTGTATTGCCATGCTTGTGACAGTCGCTGATTCCATACAGATCTTGGCGGACATTAGGTACCACGGCATCCACATCTTCGAGGGTCCCCGATACGAACTTGATGACGAGGAGACGATCGCGGAAAACAACGAGATCATGTCTAAGGTTCCCTTCGCTGTTGTTGGTGCCAACAACGAGATCACGAGCGCCGATGGTCGCAAGATCCGTGGCCGTGCTTACCCTTGGGGTATCATCGAGGTCGACAACGAGGAGCACTGCGACTTTGTCAAGCTCCGACAGATGCTTATCCGAACCCACATGGAGGAGCTCAAGGAGCACACCAACAACCAGCTTTACGAGAACTACCGTACCGACAAGTTGCTCGCCATGGGTGTGTCACAAGATCCCAGCGTCTTCAAGGAGGTCAATCCTGCCGTTAAGCAGGAGGAGGAGCGCGCCCTGCACGAGCAGAAACTCGCCAAGATGGAGGCCGAGATGAAGATGGTGTTCCAGCAGAAGGTTGCGGAAAAGGAGAGCAAGCTCAAGCAATCCGAAGAGGAGCTGTACGCCCGACACAAGGAGATGAAGGAGCAACTCGACCGCCAACGAATGGAGCTCGAGGACAAGAAGCAGCGCGTCGAGAGCGGACGGCCACTGGAGAAAGAGCCCAAGCGAAAGGGGTTCTCGCTGCGCTAAGTTGCCAGCGCCCTAACGACTTGCGGATTCTTTTTCTCCCTTCTTCGTTATCCATGTCTGAGTACCCATGATGCCCATACAATACCAGCTCGACGCCCCTCGTTGCATTCGATTCTTCTTTCTTTGTCGCCTCTTTCTCTCACCTTTTTAATCAACAACAAAACATCGTCCCCTAATCGCATACGCCAAACGAAATGATTGTCGTACGGAGACGGAACAAAAAGTCATTTATGAAGAATAGTCATGCAAGGCGGGAGGTGCAGACCATACGGCCTCGCAGGTGTCTTGGTGTGGCTGGAGGTGGTAATGGCAAGCGTTTTTCTCCGGCCATGCCATAGGCAAGCATGTCTTTGGTCTCGCCCTCTGATCTGCTACACGAGAATACTTTTTGGAGAGAAGCAAAGTAGCAGGCTATCTGGCGCAGGGTGTTTCAACTCAGGATCACTTCTCGCTGGGAGAGACGTCGAACGTCCGAACGTGTTAGACACATTTGGTTTCGTTGTATTCTATGCCTAGAAACCGCTGGCTCAGACACCTTTGCCCTTTTGCCTTGTTCGCCTGTCGTGCCTTCGGATACCCCTCCTTTCCCCCTTGCTGCTTGATGGAGCATCGGCCATGGATTGAACTAGACAGGAGCAGACGGATGGTTAGCACAGGGGGTAAGGTTGAGCAGCAACTTGTTGTATTTTAGCCGTGTGTTTGTTGAGATGGGTTGCTTTTTTGATGTCTCAGCAGGTGACACGCCTCAGATGGTCATGCGTCGTCTCTTTCTTGTTTCTTAGCTGGTTTGATCGCTGATTTCTTTAAACACTGGTTTCGTTTGTTTAGTTCATCGAGTTCCAGACTCCTAACCGTGATTCCCGCTTGTGATACATGTTGAGATGGATATTTCCCTGAGTTCCCTTGCGCTTCAGCTAGTTATGCAGACCAGTTCCAGTTCTCTTGCTTGAGTTGAAGTGGGTTTTCAAGATGTCCCGTCATGGCTGTTCGGTGGAACATTGAATTTTAGACAGCGTAAGGTTGCATCGATAGCTACTGAACTGACTTTTAACATGGCGAGGATATTGCGTGCTGACAAGGAAATCGGGATGCTTATAAAGTAATAGTCGCTTTATTCATATAGTAAAGTATCTCGCAATGTCAAGACGCCACCCCTTCCTTGTGATGCCACGGCCTCCGTCCATAAAACATAACGAAGGGTGAGTATAGTGTAGCCCTGGGAACCCCGTATACGCATTAAGTCCTTTATCTCGTCCCACTGCCCGGACCCCGCTCTACCTTACCTCTTCCGCGAATTCCGCAGGATGAAAGCCCCCACAACACCAGCTGCGACGCCAACGCCGCTGAGGATGGCGACGCCCATGAGGCCCTCGCGGGCGACCTTGTCGTCGATGAGCTGGCGCAGGTTGGCGGCCTGCAGGTTGGCGGGCTCCTTGTCGAGGAGGAGGTCGTTGTAGCGGCGGGCCTCGCCGTAGTTGCCGAGCTTGTAGTTGCCAAGAGCGAGGTAGTAGAGGCACTCGCGGCGACGCTCGGGGGAGATGCGGAAGATGTCGGAGAGGAGGCGGACGCCGAGTTGTTGGTCGGTGCGCTGGTTGGACTTGACGAGGCCCTGGTGATGTTCAGTCTTGGTGGTGACATGACATGGGTGGGGGACGTAGTAGGAGGCTTACCCAGGCGTAGTTGAACTTGGTTTGAACGCCGACCATTTCGCCCTCGCGGTCATATTGGGTTTTGAGGACGTTGAGTTCAGAGGCGTTTAGCGGCCTGTGGATGTGAAGAGAGTCAGGTTATCTGAAGCTATGCGTCGACGGGGCAGGCACGGAAAGAGCAGCAGGGGACGACTAACGTCTCGGCGTCGAGCGCATCTATGCAAGGAATATGAGAGTCAGTTTATTCATGTCCTCTTCCGTTATGTTATGCGGGCGTCAGGAACTGGGTGGGTTGCAGACGGGAACTCACATGGTAGTTCGGTAACCATCTTGATGGCCTTGGTCTCGGAGGACTGATGTCGTAGGTCGAGGGAGAGCGGTACAGTTTGATCGAGAATAAGTCAGGCAAAAGGTATCCTGGGAAGATGTCGAAGGGTCAATCGTCAAGGCCAAAGATGAGGCGTTGAGAGTCACACGCGTTGTGGAGTTGAGCAAGACAAGACAAGACAAGACACTGGAAGCTCTGGATGCTTGCTTGCCTGCTTGTGGCGGGCCGATGACGATGAGCAGGCGTCGGCGAAAAGTCGGCTGCGAAAAGAGTGGGGGCCCGAGCTGATAAGCCGATAGTCGTCGTGGTGACCAAGCTTGGCACCGGATTTAGGATAGGGCGCATTGACGCGGCGCACACCAAGTTTACCATCACCATCACCACAAGAAGGAACATCTATGATTATAACCTCGAACCTTGGTAGCTTCCCAGATTTGGAACAATCCTTTCTTTGAACATCATACACCAAACATACCAACAATTGCAAACTGAGACCGCCGAGATGTTACTCTCCGAAGAACCAGCAACTGTAAGCCCCTATATTCTCCCCCCCTCCTAACATAGTTAACCATTCATCCAGCTCATCCACCACACTATCGAAAACTTCAACATCAACCCCGACAAGCTCGCCGTGTCGCGCGTCACCGAATCCCTCTCCACGCTGCAACAAGCCCGCGACCTGCGCGTCCGCGACGCCGAGTCGTCCCTCAAGAAGCTCTCTCGCCAGCTGGCCACGCACACATCGCGGCACGACGACCTCGTCACGTCGCACTCGTCGGCCGACCACGCTTCCAACATCGCGCGTCTCGACACTCTCAAATTCCGCACTGCAAAAGCCGCCGCTGACGCTGAGACGGACGCCGAGCGGCTCGCTCTCACGGCAGCGGACCTCAAGGCGCGTCTGCACGAGCTCGAGCTGCAGGGCGTCGAGGGCGACTCGGCAGCCGCCGCGCGGAGGAGGGATCCCGTGGATGACGAGGTGCTGCTGAGGCTCAAGGTGTATCGCAGCCTGGGGATCGACCTCGAGAGGGATGAGAGGGATGGCGAGTGGGCCAAGGCTGTGGTACGGAATGATCGCAAGGGGGATGTGCACGTGGTCAATATGGACAAGAAGTTTTCGCGCTTCTTTTACGCCAATTATTTTTGGCAGACGCTGTAATTGGAGGATGGATGCTTTTTGCGCTATGAAGACTTTACGATGATGGAGGATTGATTTATGCTGGATAGGCGTTGGAGGCGTTGCATATATACCAGGAAGCACAGGACACAGGGTAATGAGGGCGTCACTGCGACGGAACCAGTTTACGATCAATAAGAAACGCTATAGATGGTTTCTACAGTCTTTGAGTGCGTCACTACCATGTTCCTTGCTATATTATTTTTCTTAGAAAACCGAATCCATTCAGGAGATGTCGCCAGAAGCCCAATCCGCCCTGGTATTTCCACACTTTTAATACCCTGCCTGCCTGCCTGCCACATTATTCCCAGACCCAACCAACCCTCATCATATCGTTAAACTAGTATACACGAGAGCTATCAAGCCTCGGGGATTTATGCATCAACAACTGCTTGCGCGGGGAGCCTCTTGTGCCCCTTGGGCGAGGTCTTGAGGCTGGGAAAGTAGCCATCAACGAAAGTCATGTTTCCAACCCCGATGCGAGGGCCTGATGGCGTCCTTGTGCGGGAGCTGTTGGGAGAGGCCGAAGAGCGTTTAGCCTCTGGGCTGGGTGTGCGGCCCTTCATCATGAGATATCCACCCTCTCCGGGTGTTGTAGGACCAGAGGGTGAGCGGTGGTGATTACGGCCATGATGTTGCTTGTCAGGCAGTTCGAGCCGCGAGTTGATAGTAGTCCATGTTTCGTCGTCACCGCCAAGACGCCAGCCGCCAACACCCTCGAAGTCCCGCTCCGGGCCTATGCTGGGAGCTAGCCCAAAGGCCTTCTCGCTGACGGGCGTGGCAGTGCCCGCCGTAGAAAGGGCGCTGGAGCTTCGACGATGACGACGGCGTCGTAGAGATGACTCGAGGGCTGCCGAGCTGGAGGAGGATGGCGATGTAATGTTGAAGAGCGAGCCAGGGGCCGCCTTGTCGAGGATCTGGTGGTGAGGATGGTAGTTGTGAGGACGGTAGGGACGAGTCTTCCGCCCGCCCAAGTATTGGGGAACGAACGAGAGGGCAACGTCGATGTAGACGGCCAGGACTCGAAGTATGAGGACGGAGAAGGCGATGGTGGTGGTGACGCCGGCGAAGAGGGCGAGAGGGACAGTGACGACAAAGAGGAAGGGGACGACGAAGGCGTAGACGGGATTGAGAAGCGCCATGATGATGATGAGGCTAGCAGGACATGACCACGGGGGAGAACCGGGAGAGGCGTGTGAGGAGGACAGGATTAGTGTCTACAGAGAAGAAACAAGCAGTTGATGGAGTCGAGAAGAGGATGGAAAGACGACGGAAAGACGACGGAAAGACGA